>JAGDQP010013578.1:0-23323 GCA_022664845.1 Lepisma saccharinum
TTTTTCAAATCGATATAATTATGTTAGACGTAACAAAATAGCATTTCACAAATGTATAATTCGATACAGTGAAGAACACTGTGTGTATGTGTCCGTTCCCAAGCACTCCACTTGTTAGTGAATCTAACACAATTTAAAATGAAACAATTCAGAGTGCTTTGACTACGTTGGGATGCAGCACCAAACATGTCATTAAAATTGGTTGACGAAATATAACAGAATATTTAACATCCACAATAATCCTAGTTATTAACCCTAACATTACCAAGGTGTTTTTGGGTCGCATTAATTACAAAGGCAGGTGATGGGGGGGGGAGTTCTGGGACCCACTATGAAAATGCGTTGTTTTTTTTATATCAAAAATTATTTTATTCTGTCTGCTATGAAGTTTGGGTGTCTAAGAAATCACAAAGTTTTCTTCGATTTAATTATGATATTTCTAAGTACTGCGTTACCAGCTATATCTATATAGCTGTGTACGTGACACATTTTTCTTTATGTTAGTAACTATGACATGTTTATTATACTTCTTTTTATATAAAATAAATTAATAAGATCGAAAGCACGTTAGTACAGTATAATATATGCACGAAGGCAGCTTAACCACATATTATACCATATTTCATATATATCATCTAATGTGTTTTGTGATTAGCCACTTACTACTACCAAGCGGAGCTCTGATGAGCCCAAGGTATTATGCAAATTATAATTGGAACAAGACAATCATTAAAAATAAAGCAAGTAGCTGAATCACCAATAGGTTGAGGCCTGAAAATATGTTTTTCGTAGTTTTCTCCGACTGAAAAAGTTAAAAATGGGCCTCGGGGCCAGCCCACCAGTAATGCTAGGGTTAATGTTGGAAAAATATTTCATGTGCACGAGAGAATGCATTTCCATTTAATTGCCAGCATTACTCCGTTACCTGTTTGCTAAATGAGAATTAACAAAGGTCTGCTCGAATATTAGAAGAAGAAATCGATTGAGTGCACACACAAATATTGAGGTGTGGATTATTTTCTCTATCGAAACATCATTCTCGCCTAAAAAGGAGGAAACCTAATTAGGTATGATTATGTTTCCAACTGATTTCTTATAAGAAAACACCACATACAAAATTTGCTGCTGTTATTTTTTAATTACTTTGTAAATGACCTGTCTGTGTTCTATGAACGGGAAATCCAGTATTTATTAAATGGGCTTGAAACACTTCTCTTAATTGGTTCCAGTGCGAATTGGATCACTTACTATATACATATGAAGCGTGCGATCTACGTCCTTTGCCATTTACTTCGGTTTTGATCAGTTTTGTGCCTATTGCCGTCGGCAAACTGTACTGACAAGTTATATAAGGTTTTCCTCAGTCACACCAGGCAAATGACGAGATAGAACCTCAATTTAGATCGTCGCTGATTCTTTCCAACACCCTTGGCCTATCGTACCAAAATATCCTGCATATATAGCTATATAAATTATACCCATGCACACCTACCCATATAAACATTGTTCCGTAAATGGAAATAAGAAAATAGTATTGATGGAGTTGGAAGAAAAGGGTTGCTTCGGGACTATAAGACGCCGTACGGAACAATGAATTGTAGATTTTGGTCGATAGCATTAACAGTAGAATTGAGGTCACATGGTACCCTCAATGATTTGACACCTACACTGTCGAAAAATAGGTATTACGCAATACGCGTGCACCAACCTTTCGAAGATCATTCCCCAAAGAATGTTTGCTAAAGTAATTCTATACTTGCTTATTTCGACTAAACATTATTTTAGAGAATTACTGGAAATTCAGTATTTCCTTTAGGAAATCGTTTGATCTCTCTAAGTACAATGTTCCCATATTTATTTGTTGATCGGGTCATATGACTCATTTTTTTATAGATTTATGATAATCTTTACTAATATTTCACCACACTCTCTGAGCCGTGTTGCGCTAAAATTAATAATGTATACATCCTTGATAATGTAGTTGTTTTCCTGTTAGAAAGCTAACCCGATATTTGTCTCGGTGATATCTTAATCTTATTTGTATTCTGTGTTTTTTTGTGTTCTGAGATCTGCAAAATACTTGTGAAATGAATATTTCTGAGTGTGTCTGAGTGCTTCTGCATGCTTAATTGCACGTATGACAAGTTTCAAAATCATTTGCGATCTATTGTAATGCAGAAACTAAGTAATATTTATCTTTCCTTTTGCGTAATAATGCGTGGTCATGATAAAACCAGTGAAATAATACAGAAAAACCAGATACATTTTGAGCAATAACAGTACTCATGTCAAACAACTTAAATTACACACCTTAATTAAACCTAACTAATCCAAAACTTATATAGTAATTTCGTTACACCATCACATTGTGTTTCTGAAATTCAGATACGCGATGCCTACTGAATGTTTAACGCATGAAGGAGAAAAATCATCTATAATAACGTACTTCAGAAATGTTAATGCATGTTATCTTGTTAACAGAAAAAAAAACATATTCGCGAAGTTTGACTTCCTTTGAATTGCATAACCAGATTACTATTATTTATTTAGCTACTCTGTGTTAGTAAATTACACAGTCAGTATTAATTTCCTGGAGACTCAATCAAATTAAAGTTATTCAATTTATTACCTGAAACTAACGCACTATTAAATCTCGTTTTGTGATGAAACATTAAGACAACGCGTAAAAGATTTGAGAACTTCTTTATGATAATATCATATGTGAAGCGTTTCAAGAGACATAGTGCATAAGTGAAAGTGAAAGAAAACTTGTTACTGACAGTATGGCGTCTGCTACAACAATCTTTCTCTCTTTCTTCCTTCTGATCTGTATCTCTAGAGATCCTGGATTCGTGCAAGGTAATTTAGTAAAGACTAATTGAATATGTTTACAAGTTTAATTTGTAACAGAGATACGTAATTTCAATATGCTCTTTTGTATATTATACATTTTATCCATATACTTTATAAATTTATTTCATTACTTGTTTTAGTTATTGTTTTTGTGCAAGTCGTAGCAGATATAACTACGGGCTGAAGGATGGTGGTAGCAAATTCAATTTTAATCAGTTTAGTAAAATTGCTTTTACTAATAATTTAAAACGTTTGTTTCTAAGTATCAGTTCAAGTGTGATACAGGAATTTCAAGTTAAACATATTCGTATATATATAGCCGCATATATAACGACATTTACTTGTTTGGGCGCAGTGTGTACTATCTCTTTGCTTCTAAGTCACATGCCACTTAATTTATTGCATTCAGAAATTAATTTTCCCCATAAACTAAATACACTACTCGTCTTTTTAATACTCCCAATCAAGGTCTGAGCTATGAATCAACCTACACTATCAAGTAATTTTATGATACATAAGACACTCTATTGTAAATCACATTTACCCCAAAAAGTGAAATAAGTCCTATATTTCTGTAAAAGTCCTGCAGGTTTACTAGAAATTTGCGGCAATATTGGATATGAATATGCGATTATTTATTATTGCCAAGCATTGTTTTAACAGACTTGTTTTCAAGATCACGTCTGAAATAAAGTACCTGTTAGTTTTCTGGATATTTCGGGACAACGTTTCCAAACTCACCGTGTAGATTCAACTAGAACTGATCACATTATGTTTAAGTTGAATATGAAATATGTCATTTCCCTTTGCATTGCTCAGGACGCTTGATGAGGAAAATGTACTTCTGGCGAATTTTTACCATTGCAATACATTAAAACCCTTGAAACGTATTGGAGACTTTCCTTATATAACTAGTATGCACTCGTATTGGCTGGAAGAAACCCTTGATATAGATACATGATTTAATATTAACAAACATTGGGTACACAAAGAAATAGCAACACACAACAAAATATTACAAATAGCAAATAGCAAACTTTTCAAAATATTTACGCATTCGCGAGAGCTATGTAATGAACTTGTATTTAAGCATGCAAAATTAAGTATGTTTATTATTTTGTTTTGTTAAGAATCGTTCTCATTTATTTCCACGATGTTGTACTATGTTGGCCAATATATAAATCACTTTACTCACGTTTGTCCGGCGTACTTTCACAACACTGCTACCGAAACTTCTACGATGTCTGAAAAGTAGAAATCGTCTCGTGATGGTTCGTATCATAATTAGTTAAGAGCAATGCAAAACCGTATGCTACTCGTCTACACAGCCAACAAAACGCGGGGAAAGAAAGGTTCGACGAACCGGCTGTCGAACCTTCAAAACCAAAGCAGCAACTGTAGCTCTGAAGTAAATTGTCTTATAAAATCGACCCTATCAACATAAAATTGGGGAACAAAGAATATCGATTAGCAACCACATTGGAAATTAAACATTAAAAAATAAGACTATATTATACATTGTGATTAGCGCCAGTCTGACAGGCAACTGGCCGCTTTAAAAAAAAAGAATTTTTCAGGTGCTTACTGCACAAAGTTCAAGATGAATAAGGATATACAGGCAAATGTTTCCATACGTAATTGTTAACAGACAGCCATTCTTTGATCTACATTGAGAAATATAAAAACTATACTAATTAAGCATCATATATGTAGAAGATTAACCGCAATACATGAATGAAGAATTTAGTTTTCCATAATTGCTCATGAAGATAAATGCAAATATTGGGAAAATGTAATTTTAGTCCTTTTTTTTTTTCAAAATCCAAATAACATTAACATATGCAAGTTTGTTTGTCGCAAATACCTTCTGAACATTCATATCGACATTGTAGAAAAAACATGTCGTATGCATCTCTGATGTCATAGTATTTTATGAGATCAGAACGTTCTAGTATACAATCTACCTATACGAAAAGCTGAACGTAGCTGGTATTTTCTTATTGGCATTAGAGCTATCAACTAATTGCCTGTAAAATAATTATTTAAAAAGCTCTAGTTTACAACCACCAGGAGAAAGACCAAATATTTAATTAAAAATTAACTTCCCTCTAAAAATATCATTCAGAACCGAACAATGTTTAATACATTGTAAGTAATCATTACATATATTTCATGTTTACACTTGTGTGTGAATAGTAGCAAGAACCTGCACAATAATTAATTTTCAGAACAAGTGTTTTCTATTTCGTATACATTTTGTTGTATTTAGTTACGCTTCGCCATCCTCCGACACCATAGTGTCAGATTATAGTATATTGTCCTTCTGATATTGCCTTAATATAAAGGTAAAGGTTGTAATATGAGTTCTACTTGTAATATGAGTCTCCATAATATCGTGACATACAGCACACTGAACGTTAAGGCAACACTGTTACCTATTGGTGTATTAACGCCTTTTGCCACCAGAGCAGAATCGTTCAGTTGGAGCTGATCGTTTGTAAGCGAACGTGCTTTTTTTTTATTTCGGGAAGTACAAAACTCTGAAGGGTAAGCGTTTACCTTCTAATTCCTGTCCTGATTCATGTAAATCATCCTCGTACATTAGTGTCTTGGATGAAGCATGATTGCAAAATTGATTCTGCATAGATAATATAGAGTTGTTCAAGTAACAAAGATTCGGTATCTATGGTTTAATTCAAATGTGGCGAGGGTATGAAAATGAGCCCCCTGAGATCCTAAATCCTATAAAGCTACCTTGATTACATCCTCTCCGTACAAAGATATTCTGTTGGCTCCTGGAGCAAAAAGAAAGAAGTAAAACTCAGTTGAAGCGAAACGAACAATTAGGATAAAGAAAAGGATGTTCACCTACCTACTAAAAAAACGCAGGATAGAACGAATCAGCTATTGTAAAGGAAGCTTTTACAGATTTTGATGAGGAATCCTGTGAGTCAGATAGGTCTAACAACGCTGGATAATTTTTCTTAGCAACACAAATCGGAGTCTGAAAATCCTGGTTATGAAGAAGCAGTTTGCCTGTTCAGCCAGGTTCTATTTTCGAAAGATAAACATGGAGAATTTTGGCTGCAATGTATTTTCTGCGTGATGAGGGTACACGACAACTGCGCTGGATGCGAGAAGGATGTGTGTGTCTGTGACTTTTGCAAATAGACCTATACATTAAACACAGAAATCTCATAATACTTTTTACTTTGAACAGATGCCCCTTTCAATTCATTATCATCAATTATTCAATCAATGACCTTATGTGTGTATGTATGTATGTTTGCGTGCGTCCGTGTGTGTGTGTGTGTGTGTGTGTGTGTGTGTGTGTGTGTGTGTGTGTGTGTTTTGGTCATATATTTTTGTGTGAATTCTTTATGAATTAAAATGATATATCTGAGAATAAAATTGTATTGTAGTTTTCAAAACCAGTCCTTTTTTTTTTCTAGGGGCTCATATTAGTAGTGCAAACCATCTTCTTCCAAAATGATTTCCTTCGAATTTTCCCCTTTTTCATGTCTTTAATGTTGCGCAAAATGTTTTACGTTTAAGCAGCAATCGTATAACATGTCATAGTTTCAATTATCATAATAATTTGAACACCCAACTTAAAAACCAATTTTATAAATATAAAAACCAACATGGGGCTCATATTGCTACATTTATCTCTACGTATTACCTGAACTGAATTACAATTATGACCATTAAGCATCTATGGCTCACATATGGCCGGAACTCAGATATGGATGCTCAGATATAGCATATGTTGCCGGAATACATGAGGGGAAAGGATTCGGAACAGTATCGACCAGGGTCTATGTTCAATGTGTCATATCTCCGGAAGAACAGGAAGAACTTCTGCCAGGATGATCGTACACTGTGTTCGAAGCTACGATCTCCCAAATGTTGCATACCACTCTACGACTAAGCTACGACGGAAGAACAGTATATATATTAGAAGGGTAGATAAATATTTACGTAAATAATTTCGGTTGACTTGGAATGTTTTGCAATTCAGGTCTTCAATTCTTATTTTGACACTCTCAATGAAAGTTAAAAAAATATCATTGGTATTATATTTTCCTTCTAGGTCTGTTTAAATTTGATGGATCTTCATCACTCTATTCTCGTGTTCCCTTTTAGCTGTCGTTTAGCCATTCACCATACTGTATATCTCGTGTTTGTTCTTGTTGATGTCACCGAACGTCTGGCATAGATTATCAAACTTTTCGTTCTGGTCTTTCTTTAAATCGTCGAAACTCTGATTTAGATCATTGAACTCTTGGCCTAGGCTCTGGTCCTAACCTGTGAACTACAGATACTACGGATTTTGTGTTCTTGGGATATTTTGA
The DNA here is from genome assembly GCA_022664845.1 of Lepisma saccharinum. Taxonomy (NCBI): domain Eukaryota; kingdom Metazoa; phylum Arthropoda; class Insecta; order Zygentoma; family Lepismatidae; genus Lepisma; species Lepisma saccharinum. The sequence goes on from JAGDQP010013578.1 coordinate 7,209, forward strand.
GATACTTTATAGCGTTTGCCAGTGTCTCCGTCAGCAAAGCCTTTACATCGTATTCTTCTCCTTTTCTAACATTGTCAGTTTAAGTCCCCACTGAACTTTGTGTGTCTGCTCGCCTGGTTTTGTCATCTTTCTCTTCTGAAGTATTTCTTGCTGACGACAGTAATAGTGCGGTCTGAGTCATTATGCTTGAAATAACCTTCTATCTAGGCGTTAGTTCAACTATATAAAACAATAAATAATTTAACTTTCAACAACGAGCTTCGGCTAAGCTTTATTTACGACTCTCTCAGGGATGTGTGGGTACCTTTCGAACTTCCAAGCAGAATGTTGCGGCATGAACGTTGAGATGCCCAACTTTAGATAGACTACGGCTTACGCACTGTGGTGGGGCAAAACCCAACGATAATTTTCTTCAGCCTAAGGTGTTTCACCTTAGAAAAGAAATTAACTTCAACATAAAAGCAGGTAATATGCATTTAAGAACTTTAATCAGAGAAATATATATATCTGTGTCTCTGTGTCTGTCTACAAGTACCGACCATAGCCTTTTAACATCCTTGGTACAGATTATAACGTAGTCGTTTAATAATTATAACATCATAATTCACTAAAATATACAATAATCTTAAAGCCTTATAGTTTGCTTTAGTAAAATAATAACGAGGTTCGTTCCATTCCAACTTCAATGTACAATAAATTACCTTTCATGAACTAATTACTACAAACTTGCAAGACTTATCGCTGCGCCATCTCTGGTTCACATCCTACACCACTACCGCAAGCATTACCAAGTGAACTCTATTATAAAGCAGTTTCGATTGAAACAATTTAAGTTATTTAATTTAACGTAGTATAAACGTATATAATAAAGCTCAAAACAAATAAGTAATAATAATTCAATTTATAACATTAGTGAGCTTTCTAAAAAAACAATTGGGATAACCTAAACAAATCCTAGCCTATACATAGCATGCTATAGTCGTAAATGTAAACGGTTCGCTTTCTACCTAGGACAAGAATGTTAGTTGGTTTTAACAAGCATTTAATTCAATTAATTCTGACTAGACGATTCGAGTAAACTAGAATGGATCATATCATTTGGAGTTTTTTGTTATTTCTTCTTTACGTAATACTGTTCTTGAGGTAATCTCACGACTCCCCGATTTTTTGGTACCCTTTCAGTGTAAGCTATTAGAGATTTTAACAGCTCAGCTAATCGGTTGGTCGGTTCAAAACGACCTGAGCCCTGACTAACAGTGAGCCGAACAGATCAGAGCGGATTTGAAACGAATCGCGCACAATTTGAGGCGAGCCAGAATAAATCGCTGTCACTCTCAGGCGAGACAAAATGAATTGCGGCTTACCATCTGACGAACTGACACGTACTGCGGCTTACGTCGAGCAGACGCTGCACATAATAGCCGTGCTCATGAGCATCTACTACTCCTGATATCTACAACTACAGATTATTGTTGACTTTCCTTAACTTTCCATTACGCTAAGAGTAAGACATATTTTCAGCGCTCCTGATGACTACCTATTACTTTCTCTATCATATTTTCATTCATGTGTAATGTTTACGAGTAACAATACCATAATTTGTTCATTAAAAGAAAATATGACCAGATGCTGTATGACTATGTTCGTTAATATATTATGTTCTGTTTATTTTTCGTTTGTTTTTAACGAAATACATTTATTTAGTAGAGATTCTAGAAATAGTGATTAGTACAATTTATAATTTGTAAGTATTAAAAAGTTACAATATTATATGTATGTATAATTATATGATAATATATACATTGATATTAGCTTGTCATTTTTCGTTACGATACAAAAGGATGTGGAATAAATGAACATGGGCCTAAATATGGAGGCAAAATAGACTGCGACCCGTCATGCGAATCAATTCAAATGCCTGCTAACAGCAATATTAAATTTGTTTGTACAAAGCTTGGGAAATACGCATGCCGCTGCAAGAATGGATATGTACGTCACCCGAGAGGTGGAAAATGTATTGCAGTCTCAGAATGTCCTCCAGGTAAGAAGTGTTATATTACTCGTATGAATATTCACTCCAGAAAATTAAGAGTGAGATAAAAGTGAACTACTATACAAGATCATGATCGATAATATGTATGTATCACTATTGTGGCAATGTACAAAACCCAAAGAAAGCACAGAGTTAGCAATACTCTGTTACGAGGATATGAGTTAAGTCTGAAAGGGACGGGACAGTAATGAGGAAGTTAAGGAAGCATAGCGAATGGGTACGCGTTTGTGACTACACGTGTTTACTGGCAAAACGGTAACACTTATGATTGCTGGAACCCCTTCTAAGTATCCGTTACTAAAACGTCACGCACAGATTAACACTAAATTATGCCGTTAAGTGCTATTTTTGTTTACCTTACGTGGTATATTTAACCTCAAGTCGTTAAGGTGAATCTCCAAAATGTAAAGGTAAAATTGGAATAGACTCGATCTACTTTAACTTTTTATAATCTATCAGAAGGATGCTAATCGAAGTCATTATATTTATTAACTCATTTAAATACATCACAGTAATTATTTCGTAATAAAATGCTACAGAATAAAGAATTGCATATGTGTATTAAAATTTGGAAAACATTATCTGCACAATCTTTGAGAGCTGCAAGGTTTCTCTGATGATCATAAATAACCTATCCTCTCTTTAGGCCTGGAATATCTCCACGTTCCCAATAAATGTAGCCCTCAGAGAATAAAAATAAGATTTCCACAGAATCGCTATTTGAGACTCAAATTTATTTTTGTTCACAGAAGTTTAAGTTTAATAGCATATGATTTTCATTGATATGGTAATAATTTGTAAAATATGACATTCCCCTGCTTTGAACATAGCTCGGTCTGTCATTTGGAGTAGAGATTAATTTAACGAAAGCAATAGTAACCGAATGATAGAAAAATGTAAACCATTTTAATTAAAGTTGTTAACAAAAAATAGAGGGTTAATATGTAAGATCATGTTAACCCTTAATTGTCGTATATTTTATATTTTAATATATTTTGTCCTACCTTGATAGTAGCAAAAGTAAATAAATTAGGACTCTAAACGGAAACTATGTTCTTCACCGTTAGCTTCTTTATAAATGAGTAGAAATTCGTCTTGCGCGACAATGGTTGGAAGAAAGACGAATTATGAAGTATCTGCTAAGGAATAACTTTCAGGTTTTATCAAACGCACACCTAATAGTTTCAAGGTTAATAACTGTTTTTCTAACTCCTATTACCGTGGTAACCCTTAGGATATTCAAGACTCAGCAAATATGAGGAAGTTGTTTCGTAAAGTCTGTTGCCACCCCGTGTATCTTCGAAACGACTGCGAATGTGAGCAAACGCAAAAACACGTCCATCATCATTTTGAGGGGCTTGAATTTTGAGCTATAAAAGCTTCACCACAGACCCCCCAAATTTTGGTACGGGGGGTCAACTTGAAAATTTCAAATGACAAAGCGGGTCAAGTAATATATCGTTTGAAAGGCCTCGACAAAAGAAATATTTTGCCGAAAGTTTCAAGTCGCTATGTTGATATCATCCAAAATGTCCCCTATTGGTAGTAAAGGGAGGTCAGGGTCTACGTGAAAATGCCAAATGGCAAAAGTGGTCTAGTGATACCTAGTGTCAACGGATTTGACATTAGAAATAATTTCTGGAACCTTTGTTTCAAATTGTTCAATATTCCAAATGGCAGTAAGGTGAATGTTCTAAAACGAATCTTCTATTATTCACTCAGACAACAAGAGGTCTAGAAGTTACTGTATCTAACTGTTGTTGTCATGATTCTTTTCGAAGTTTTAACGCACACAGAAGTAACCTGCTATATTAGTCCATAGTTTTGTAATGCTAGAAATATTTCGAAACATTTTATGTTTCTTTAATTTTCTTTATGAGTGTTTGCTGATGAATGTAAATTGCCAGTGCTGTGAAGAGGTTCAAAATGGTTGACAATTAGTTCTCCAGCGTGTTCCTACGTACATTTGCCTTAACCACTAAATATTGTATTTATAGTTACAGTTTGCTGATTAAATTTTCGGAACTATACGCATTGAAGTTACTTATTTATAGGCTGAACATGTAGAACCTATTTAGTAGTTAAAGCATAAGTACGTAGGGACATGCTGGAAAACTTATTGCAGCAATTTGGAACCTCATTACAACACCTACAATTTACATCTATCAGCAAACACTCATAAAAAAATATTAATTAAAATGAAACTGTTTCTAAATGTTCCTAGCATTACAAAACTATGGGACTAACATAGCAGCTTACATTTGAGTATGTTAGAACTTCAAAAAGAATCATGACAACAACAGTTAGCTACAAATTTTGCTGTAAAGAATAACTTCTAGACCTCTTGCTCTCTGAGTGAAGAATAGAAGTTTCGTTTTAGAACTTTCATCTTACTGCCATTTGGAATACGGAACAGTTTGAAATATTAAGGTTTCCCCAAATTATTTCTTGAATCAAACCCGTTGACACTAGGAATCGCTCGACCACTTTTGCCATTTGACAATTCTACGTAGATACTAACCTCCGTTTACTCCATCTAGTGTACACGAAGTGGACCTTCATAGCTAAAAATATGAAGAACGTGCTTTTGCGTTTTTATATATTCCAAGTCATTTTGAAGATACACAGGGTGGCAATGAACTTAAGGAACGCGAAATGTACCGCCGCCATGTTGGATGGGGTCAATATATCGACTTGAAACTTTCGGCAAAATATTTATATTGTCGAGATATTTCAAACGATATATTACTTGACCCGCTATACTATATGCATTTTTCAAGTTGAACCCCGTACCCCAATTTGGGGGGTATGGTGTGGAACTTCTATAGCTCAAAATTCAAGCCCCTGAAAATAATGAAATGCGTGTTTTTGCGTTTGCTTATATTCGCAGTTTTTTTTGAAGATATACGGGGTGGCAACGGACTTTATGGACACGAAATGTGACCGTAGCCATTATGGATTGGGTCAACATAACGATTTGAAACTTTCGGCAAAATATTTATTTTGTCTAGACCTTTCAAACTATATATTACTCGACCCCATTTGCCATTTAAAATTTTCAAGTTGACCCCCGTATCCCAATTATTTGCTGTTATTCCTTTCAAGTGAGGAATATGGTATCCAATGTAACGTATATGCATGATGCCAATGTTTATAATTCCAGATGATTCGGACCACCGTGTTTAGAGTAGATACAATAAATAAGCATAAATAATTATTTATCCATAAAAGTAACGAAGTGTTCGACGTCAAGAGGGTGGCGTTGAACACTCTTATCTTCCAAGTATATATTTAAAGCTGTACCCTATTCAATGGTTTCAATTGTATTTGAGAATATATTTAAGTCAAGCTTTAGAATAAACCATAGTTTCCACATAAAAATGGGTGAAGTAAAACGTATTTTTGAAACGTTAATAAGGTTTTAAAGTAACCGTTAAATATGGATTAACAAATACATGAAATACCATCGAAACATGCACAATGAACATTTCTACAATTAGATCATCTAGACATAATATACTCAGCAGTAACATAATATTTCAGAAAGCCTTTACTATTAAATTTGTATGTGTCAATTAACAAAATATGCCGACATATAAAGACGCACGCTAATCGAATTTTGAGAAGGTAAGTTTAAACATGCCGCGTAAGTTCCTATGAACAAAAACGTTCGTTGAAATATAGTTACAATTCAATTGGTTTACAACAAACAAATGAGAACATGAGAACGATAGTTAATTTATTGTATTCGCCTTAAGCTACTTTTTCCAATTACAACTATATACATGAAGCTTAATCTAAGTCACAGTTCAATACAAAATTTAAGAAAATTAACGTCCTAGCAACGAAATCAAATTATTGTTGGACTACAGTTTGAAATACAACGTGCTTTTAACATGCAAATTGAGGACTACATAATAGCAAATTGTATTCTATTTGCTACTAATTACTACTTTCATTCAAATAATTTATTAAATCACATTGAATGAAAAAAATTGAATATACGTTGTATTAACATCTTGTAAAGCATATCGAATCTTTATTAAAATATTGATTAAAATTAAAACTACGTTTTCAATATATGACAGTTAACATCATCATTATCATCATCGTCATATTCAGCCGTTTTCTACCCAATTCTGGTTGAAGGTCTTACCCCTTTTCTCCTTAACATATCACGGTCTCCTGCTATCCTCATCCATGTAGCTCATGAAAAACACTTCATATCATCTTCCCATTCCATTTGGACATCGTACGGCCATTTCTTATCTCTAAGAAACTGATGTAGTGCATTTGTCTTCCACGTCCTTTTAGCTGACCCAGGTAAACATATTCATCAACTATGCCTATTGTCTCCTCCGTAATATTTATATCCTTCTTTCCAGCATGTTGATGGTAAGTGACCGGGAATTTCTATTACAGCGATTGGTAATTGAAAGTAGACATCAAACCAAACACACAAGTAAATAGACACAAACTTCGAAGCAGCGTCCTTCCGAGTTCGTATGTGCTATGCACAAAGTCGAATGGCCGTGACATAGACGGTGTGGAATTTCACACACAAAGTAATAGCAAAAAATATCAAAATCAAATTCTAGAACATTTGTGCAAGGGATTCCCCAAAATAAGTGAGAGATTTCCGGTAATATTTGCATATAAATATGGTTCAAAATTGAGCGGGAAATGGAGAACGTAATATTAATTTATAAGTTTATGTCCGCCATACTAAACGTACAAACAGAATCAAAGGTAAGTAGAATTGTGGGATTGCTTTAAGTTATTGCATAACCAACAGAAACAAGTTTCAAGCGTGCATTTGCTTTCAAATGATGCTGAACGTATTCAAGATAGTACAATACATTTGTTTTTCGACTTATGCTATATGAATGAACAGAAAACTTCAATGAGTGACATTCGAAATAATTAAGTACATTGTGTGTCTGATTGCCATGCGGTATGTGGGTAGGTCGAGCGTCGGAATCCGCCAGCACTTTGGTTTCAACACGACGGTGTGCTTCCCCATTACTGTCCTACATCATTTAAATACACCATTTGGACAACAATGAGTTGGTCGTAGATGTCCGATAGCATGACCGCCATGCTCGCACGACCAAACGTCCTTGGTTTTCTTTCTGTAGGTTCACATAAAAACGTTGGTGTATAAGACACCGATTAGTCAGAGCAAGATCTCGTGGCACGTATTGCAGCTACGGCCGAAGATATCCGACACATGCCAGCCGTTTTCGAACGCGTCTGTATGAACTTTCGTGCCAGTTACAGGAAAGCATAACTGTTCGTAGGCATTACCTCCAGCAGCGCTTATACCACAATCGCTTCATACAATAGACTCCCGACTTGCGTCATTTTGATCATCACAGTTTGTACCCTTAGATTCGAATTTTGCGAGTGGTACTCACTGAATTGGTGACCAGTGTTTCCTTTGTGAGTGCTCAAAGTGTAAATTATTGCAAACATACTCCATTTGTGACTTTATCTCACTGACCCTTAATGGCCTGCGCAGGTTATCGCTGTGGTGGTGGCTTGTGCAAAGAACACGAGGCGGAGTGGTATTGTTCGCTTCCCAATACTATTTTCCTTTCTACTGCAATGAGTACTGCTCTTCATACTATTATGTTAGGCCATATCTTAAGAAAACGAACCTTTTTTCTAGGACTCACAAACACGGTGAAAAGTATTTCAGAACTCCTAAATTGCCTTCAAGTAACTGTATTACTCAGTGCAGTGTTTTATTAGTGCAAAAATTGATTCTTAATATGTCATTTCCACTCGAGGGGAAAAGCTATGCATCAGTGCACAAGACAAACTACGTGTCATGTAGACGACAGGTTTTACGACTAATTCGTTAAGGAAACAGACTATACTATTATGTGGGTTCAGCAACAAAGTGTTACGTGACTTGCGAATATGATGCATTAAGTGTTTTGAATTGATGAATGCCCTGTAGCTTACGGGGCGGAAATGTTGGCATCAAAAGCAAGCTACGAGAAAAGACTGGAAGCCTTACAGATGTAGCTGTGGCAAAGGATGGAGAAAATTAGCTGGGTAGAGAAGACAACTAATCAGGAATATGTGCTGGAAAAAGCAAGAGTGACGTATACAATACTAAAGACAATCATAAAGCATAAAAAGGCTAGTTGGGTCAGTGGTTGAGCAGGGATTGCATTTTGAAAGATGTGGTAGGGACAATGGTAGGAGTAAAGCGATAGCGTGGGAAAGGACGTTGTAATTGATAGGCAATATTAGGGAGGGTGGTTAATACTTTTAGACGAAGAGATCATGTGATCGCAACAACTGGAATCTTCTTCGCCCACGAAAGACGATGTTGTCACTAATGACAAAATGTTTATGATTCTGCTGATGATATCACGTACAATGTAATGATTCAAATGGTGAGTGAAAACTTTCATATATTGATAACGAATTAATCTAACGTTCAATAATACATAAATATTCCCTGAATGCTTCAAACCTGTTAACTGGTGACTATGTAACCACTCACAACAAACTCACAATTATCCATATCTTTGTTTCTATTTGTACTATCAAAATGGTGCAGATAAATTATAACTTAATATTACGTATTCTTTCATTTTCCGCTCACTTTTACCCATCAATTTTGCAAATATTACCGGAAACACTCACTTTCTTTAGAGAATCCTTTGGGCAATTGTTCTGGTGTTTTGGTTTTGATATTTTTTCACTGAACCCTTATAACTTCGTGTGTGAAATTCCAAACCACCTAGGTCACGGTTATTCGTCTTTGTGCTATTGCGCTTCAAAGTTCCGTGCCGCACAATTTCCCACGCTCATAACTCAGAAAGGACGCTACTTTGAGATTTGTGTTCATGTACTTTTTGTTTCTTTTGATGTCTACTTTCAACTCCCAAACGCTGTAATCAGAAGTCAAGGACACCTTATATAAAAAAAGAGAAAAAAATAGACATATAAATAGAGAGAGAGATAAAAAGAAAGATAGAAAGAAAGAGTGAGAGAGAAAGAAAGAGAGAGAGGGAGAGATAAATTTTGAAGACTTTATTCCCAATAAAATTGTAATTTAGGGTATCGGGTTCAAACCTATGAAAATAAGTTTTGTCTCCTTACTTAAGTACAGTTTAGTCTTTTATTTAAAGTTACTAAACTAACCGTTTTCTTTTGAGTCAATTTTGTTCGCTTTTTGGTCTCGGATCTACTTTGTCTGGAGCCATGATCCGATCTTGGTTCAACTTGCAATTGCTTCGTATACACATTTGTCCCACTGTACCGCTGGAGTTTAAAAAACTCCAAATATTTAATTTGCCATTGTATCGCCCGTTGTTTCTAGTTGATGACGAATGTTCTTATGCATCACCATGTTTGTTTTAACTGTTGGTGCTTGACTTACCTGCAGATTCCATGGTTAAGTCTACAATTTTCTCTTTTTTGTCTATTATTAAATCTATTCTGTCCCTTTAGTCTATTATTTCGACGCCATATTTCGCACTATAATAATACACTAGGTGGGTTGTACAATCGATAATATGAAATATAATTTTGACCCTTTTGGATTTGGTGAAAAAAATCATTTCATTGTTTATACATAGTCACCTATAAATTAAATTGCAATATTTTGGGAAGTGATTTCGACAACGTAAATCCTCCTTCAGATGGACAAAACGGTGGATAAGTAGGTCCAGTGGCCTTGCGGTCTAAGGATAATCGTGACGGGCCTAAGTCAACCGTTACTAGACTTCCCCACATAAAAAAATAAAATTTACAAAAATGTGAATATTTTTATGAAGATGCAAAATCACGAAAATCTAGTGTCTGATGCAGGTACGCAAATCCTACGAGGCTTATTGGGGGCGTAAGTTGTCCCGTTGAAACAGTGCTTAATCTGTAAGCATTTTACACTGCTTTGTTATGATATTAATGTTCAAATATGTTACCATGAAATCATAATACGTTACACTGTTTAGCGTTCGTGCAAAGTGATAATCTATTTTTACGATTAAATACATTTGCGTTCTTTACTTTCTCGTCCGTAACTACAGTGTGCAAGTGACCAACTTGTGACAAGACTAACACACTTGTATTGTCTCCTGTGAAATTACTTATCCATTCATATGCCTTCTGTAAAGGCAATGCAGTTACTACATACTGTGCCGTCAATCTCCTGGGCATGTCGATAAGTTTTAATTTTCAGTGGTCATTATGAGTATATAGTTCTTCACTAGTGGAAAACTCGAGTGCGCCGCTATCGTTTAAAATATGTTACTTGACAACGTATGAGAGCATGGGCCTACAAATATTCCTAATTACTAGAAGCATGCACATTGTAGACCATCTATACTTAATATGCGATAATTAATTTAAAATATATAACCTCTCCAATGTTACTTATTAAATATTTTTGAAATTATTTACGTTTTTCTAATTATATATTAATTTCAATATATTGTCCGTTTTGCCTTTGTACATGTGTAGAGCTAATAACCGATTCCTCTTTATTCAAATGTTGTTTGAGGATATGTCCTTTATTTGATTTCGAGGAATTGTATTTTATTATGATTTTGTTTACATACTCACCTTGCTACTTCCATGCAAGAACGTTGTTGTGAATAACACTCAGACATTTTATAAGAAGAACAAAATTGCTTCAAAAAGATGTCCTTGCCTAAAAAGCTGTTTTCGTTGCCTCCAAAAAATATAGGATATAATTTTTAACCAAAATATTTTATTTCAGGAATAAATTAACTAAAATTTAACTCCAGGTGTTTGTAGTATCTTTGCCATATATTGGAAAAATTGGATTCTCCCTTTAGTCGAGAATAGCTGCTTAGCAGCGTAAACATATTCATGCTGTCTATATAGACCATATTAATTCTCATTGAAGGAATTCCACATATTAGAATCTAAACAAAAAGTACCAGTATCTTTTATCACGAACCTGATTCTCTTTTGATCCAAGCAAAGGCATTTCATCATTCTACAAATGTCTACAATATCGTTCTTTTAATACTTTGAATCGTATTTAACGTTCAATAAACGGTTCAAATGAATGCCTTTACTATAATGAGTCAATGAATTATAAGTATGGTAAGCAATTACAGAGTGTGCTCACTGTCTGTGAGCTTTCATCACGCTAAACGTAACAAATTTTCTAATCATTGCTTCGTAATACGACGTGAACAATAACATGAGTAACTTTCTTTCACGAAAACCCTTTTGTGTGGTCTAGATCTGAATGTTAACAGATCAGAAAGACGAATCGTAATAAAGCAATGAAAACTCCGATCAGGACAGTCAAAGGCGTCTACAATTGCATTTCGTTTGTTGTTAAAATTTAGAATGTTCTTTCTCATAAATATATATATCGAAGCACGATAACATTCAATTGCATTATATATGCATCAAACTGACTAATATAACATTGAATACACTTCAGGATGAGGCATTTCCCGGAGGGAGTAGTTTGTCTACTACTCCCACTCTGGCGAGGCTTCTTGGGAGAGGAGATACGAAGTTCTCAACTATGATCGCCGCTGTATTTCATTCACAGTAGCTCCCAAATTTCATCACAATGCTGGATGGGCACCTCCAAACCTTCTATATTATTTAAGATGTCAACAAATGATCGAATGATCGATAGTATGTTAACAAACATATGTGCGATGGCAACTATAGCTGTATTTTGTTGTAAAATTATTCATAAATATTTCTTTAATACGAGAACAGTTATGTCTCTGGCCGAAAAGTGATTCCAACATTATTACAGACCTAAAAATGAGTAAATGATCAGTTTTGATCCCACTTTCCGAAACATTGCTATGTAACATAACCGGGCAATCAGCGTGTAGCAAACTTTGTTGAATATTGTAATAATTATGGCCATTTTGAGATAAGCTTAAGATTTACTATTTAGATCGCCATTAGTGATTGTTTGCACCAGACTGGTGACCGAGCGGTCTGCGGCGGTAAGCCATCGGTTCGAAGGTCTGGGGTTCGAGTCCCGGCAGTTGCATGGATGTGGATTTTAACACTTAACAGTTAAAGGCGAATCGTGACACGGGCTGAAGTCAAAAAGATACTAGACTGGCCTATACAAAATTAAAGTTTAAAGTTTCTGATGTTCTGACATTTTAGCCCTCTCTCTAAATTGAATTGCATTATTTACTGTACTTTGGAGATGTTCCAAACAACGGCTAAATCGAGAAAAAGAGAAACAAAAGACGTATTAGAAATTTCTGCTAATCGCCACTTCATTTCTCTGTAGATGGGCAAATATATAGATAACCATGTTTGATACAGTCAAAAGATAACAAAAAAGTAGAATGGTTGATGATAATTCGAAACATTAAAAGAATAATCTTTGGTTCAAGCATCATCACCTAATAGAGTCTGTACTCTAACACATATAACTTCTGACCTGTAACGTATAACAGGCGAGTAATGTATAACAAGACGAATACCGATAACGCAATTTCCTGTCTCGATACTGCATATGGTTCAATATTACTACATAGTGTAAGACCTCGTACGAGATAGTTCAGTCATACAGGATTGGGTGCCTAACCAGGAGACTGGTGTTCGATTCCAATTTGGCCAATTTGGTCCTATTTTTTTCACATCATAATTCTTCTTGCTACAATTTATGAATGAATGCACCCCTAAGCTTGTTTCTGAATTCTCATCAAATATTACATATTTCATGGGTACTCATTGTGAAGCAAGTGGAAGCGAACAAAAGTGGGTTATTTGTAAAGTTTTATCATGATTAGCTATGCAAAATAAATCGTTTCGTGTCCTCACCTTACCTACAGATTTCCGACCGACATCGGATCGACGTTCTACTGTTGCCAAGAGAAGCGCACTGGCTTCATAGATATGTTTTCGTATCAGTTTTCAATGCACACTACATGCCCGTTTCTTTAAGTTAAATTATAGATATTTTATTTTCTTATGGATATATCGTAATGAAAATTACAGGAAATACAGTTTTAGAGCAAAGAAATAAAGTCGCAAATTATCAGACTGCACAATAAAACTATGAAATAATCCATTAAAAATATAAGGCAGTGGTTTCCAAGATAAAGGTTAATAATAGCATTAGATATTGAGAGGTAATGGTAGTGTACTGTCAACAAAATTTATTTATTTAAAGTTTCATTTTATTCTTCCAACTTAAAATTAATAAATGGTATTTGAAATACGCTCGAATCATCTTTGCTCATGATTCGATATACATTATGTTTTTAATTAACGGTTTGTAATTGATTCCTGCCTCTTGTGTGTCTTAATAATACAGGCTCTTACTTACTTACAGATGCTTGGTCGAGCGTTAATGTAGAGGACAATCTGAGGTAATGCACATTCCACATGTGTTGCATTAATGTAATGTAACAAGAAATAAATATATTATGTGATATATTATTTCTCATTGTTTTAATCTTTCTCGCTTTATTATATTCCTAGCCACATACTACTATATTCATCCATAAATCTTATAAAGCACATATCATAACGCAACAAGTTATCTTAATATTATTTGTACTGGTTACGGATAATTTAATATGAACATGTTTTATTATCTATGTGTGTTTTGAACAAGTAGATTAAACAGCACACCCAAGTAAAATATATTGAATCATACGGTCGATATCGGAATATCTTTTAACAAACATATTGCATCTCTTTGGTAACTTTTAGTTCCAGTTGAACAATTGTTCGCCTTCACATTGCAAAATCACAATCATTCTATTCTGCTGTTAACATAAAGGACCTCGACTTTGTGCTTTACGTATTAGCCTTTTGTTTTATCAGGCATTTAAAATAACTATATGTGTCACTACTACATTATTTTAAAAAGTTATGGCTAAACTAAGTCTACAACACACTTCGTGAGATTTATGCAAACTCATGATTAATAATTGGGTTACCCTATGCAAAATGCAAATAAATTAATATATTTAAGGATAATATATATCTAACGAGTGTGCTTAAAAAAAACCTATTGGTCCAATTTCATGAACACGCATAACTGAGGTATTTGCCACATAATTTCTGGTTGAGGAACGTACCCAAATTATACTCAGTGCGCAAATGTGATATAGTGCAACTTATAACCTAAGATGTAATTTCTAAAACAGCCAATTATGGTCATTAGTTCTTGGTATGTAAATGTGTATATTCTTCAAAAAGTGTTTTTATTCTTACGGGAAAGATTCTTCCGTTGGTTTGAGCATTTTCTGGGCAGCCTCTTCAAAACATTCCGATGTGAATTTGAGAGCATGCATCAACGCGGTCTTCAAAATTATAAATGATGGTCAAAATTATATTAACACAACAGACCATACTTCTAAAGAAATATTCTTCAGCGTTTTTTTTATTGTATATAAAATAATATCCTACTAATGTACGGCTCCTTATCAATCCGAAAAATATCCAAAATATTATCTACGCAAGCTAGAAACCTTCCACAGCCAGTTCAACACCAATTTTCGTATGCCAAATTAATGCTGAATTTGTGCTCACCAAATACAATGTTTAAGTAATACAATTATGGTGATGTTGAAAACAAGAATATTTCCTGGTTTGTTTGTCTTCACGCTGACTCCACATACTTAACAGTGAGTATTGTGACACAGACAAAGCATTTGTTATGAAATAGTGCTCAATGTCTGCCACTAAAATTACTACAAAGTATTTTAAAGAGAAATACAGCATTCTTTTAATCATATCCCCACTATTAAGATTCGGGCTTCTTTCGTATGATTTTTGTACTAAGAAAATATCAATGTTTGTTGCTATAGAAAAGGAGAAGAGCAAATACGTTCAACAAAGATCAATCTGATTTATTTCACTGCAATTCAGTGGTTTTCAATCCAATTAAAACTGAAGGTGGGCCCTAGTTATTATGTATATTTACATCGTGGCAGTGTGATTAAGACACCATAAAGCTATCGTCGAGTTAAAAGCTGGAATAAAAAATGCCTAAAGGAGCAAAAGCGGCAGTTATTTTTTACGAAAATCCGTTTGAGCTGAAAACACATTTCGAGAAAAAATGTTACGTATTTGCGGTAACTTTGATGAATTGGCGACATCTAGAGTGGTTCCTCCCAAAGCAGGTGACATATTTTTTTTAATTATATTATTCCTGGGTTTATGAACCTAATATCTTATTATCTCTAAAAATGTGTGTATCACTTCAAATAACTTTTATACTGTTTAACTGTGTTGAGTGATTGATATATTATATGAGTAGAGTGATGTCTATGTGTGGTATGCAGTTTCACTTCCACCTTTAATTGCAGTCAAATTTGTTGTTATGAGAAAGGAGAGTTACCATCATCTTTGATAAGTGTAATGTGATTACAGTGTTCATTATAATAATCCAAACTTTAAAATAAAAGGTTGGAGAAAAATAGTAAATTTCGATGCAAATGAATGTATTGTAAACAGGAAGGAAAGCCAACTAAAAGGAATATACAAACAATAGGAAGGGAATAAACGACTAGGAAATATCACAAACAGGTTTGCCATCTGGAACGCACTGTTGGCAGCTCTCCAGAAAATTGAGATATCGGATACAAGATTGCAATTCAGATACAATAACAAAGATTAAGTTGCACAAAAGACGATAGTGAAAAACAGTAACACATGCGTGGAAAGGATGAGCGATAGTCCAGATTGAACCGCGAACCCACGTGGATAAAATTATGCAGAAAAATTTAGAACAATACTGATCTATTGCAGTTTTTGCTGTAGTTTACTTGTAGGTTACAAATGAATGCGCGGGCAACAGACACACTTTTCTGGCAATGAGAACAGTGGAAGAAAGCAAGCTAGTCACACGTAATACGGCATCATTACTCAATATGTCTTGTTTCGAAGGAATATTCGGAAGGTGCTTGGATTTGCAAGGGATGTTTTCTGGATTATCGGGATTTTAAGAACGCATAGTGGATCATCTATTGGAATCGCCTTGCGGAAAGCTGATAATAAACATAGGACAGAAGGCGGAGAAAAGTCTCACGTTGTCACACTTTATTACTGGGCGAGAACA
>JAGDQP010013578.1:23423-41584 GCA_022664845.1 Lepisma saccharinum
CAGAAATCAGCTTCCTATAGAACTCAACACCTGCAGGTTGCTATTTTAAAAGAATTATGCCGATCTGCTCCTAAACATTTAAAAGAATTTGTATTTTCATTTAAAGATGATTCTAGTGTGTCCTTTTGTAAATAGTATCATCCTTGCTTGCAGTCCAGGAGTCGACCAAAATCAAATCATGATCCCTGGATTGCAAATCGGTTTCACAAAACCTGCTCAATGAAGATTTGCAAATCGTGTTTTGCCATATTCGGGGATCTACGTGGATGTGATTGACTTACAGTGAAGTCAACTCGTGCTCTAGGATAAAAGACTGGGTCCCAGGAACAAAGTCTGTGTTGTTTGAACAATATTGGCATCAACGTTTATTCGCGTACAAATTGTATGTGTAATCTTGCGCGAAACTACTTTGCTTTTCGTGTGAAGCGTGTGACACATGATCAGGTTAATAATAAATGTTGTGTGGATGAATATATTTCTTAATATCCATGGCCCAGACGCGCAAAGCTTAGTCTTGAATAATTGTGTAGCATTGTCTCATTCTGATGAAATATTCACGTGTAGCATTCCCAAGGCGATGTTGTAAAGAATAACAGCGTCTGCAAGGCGTTGTACCTGTTTTTTTTTGTTTTTTTTTGCAGTTCTGTCCTTTCTTATTTTGCGTCTTTTTGCCATAACGGAAGTGATTTTCAGATGCTGTGACATATCAAGCGCTGAGCCAGGAAGACACAGCTGGGGAGGTTCCGTCCACCTTAGCTGCTTGGTTAAGGTCTTGTATGCATGGGCTAAGTTATTGTCTTGGAATTTTGTGAACGGTTTCTTTGGTAGTGGTAGGGCATCAGATAACGGAATACTACTTTAGTGGTTGTCAACGACATGTGGAATTCGTTCGGGCATCAACGCCGTTCCTCCTGCTAACGCTGTATCATCATCGAAACCACTTTCAATGTCATCATCATGTGTATCATCGTCGCCTATCATTATTGTGTTAAACTCATCTACAACAAATTCTTCGCCATATAACTGTATTTTAATCTGTTCTGCAAGCAGACGCTCCTCCTGCGTTGACGTTTCTCCGTAGCCAGACATGTTACCGCTCAAGTCACGGCAATTCATGTTCCGAAAGAAATGATATCGTTGTATAAAAAGACCACCAATAAACAAGAAACCTAATTATTTATATGTTTAATATTTTGCAAGATGATTGGTGCTGACACACTTTGTATTGCCATTGTCTGTTTCTCTATTACAACATCCAGCAAACACCGATTCCAGAAGCACTTGGTAGTTCCGTCTTTCGTGAATCTATTGTGAATAAATTCTCAGGATCTCTTTCTAGCATTAAAAATGTAGTTGGAATTCAGTACAATGATGTGGAATAACTGGGTTACATCGATCAATGTTATCGGTCCCGATGAATGTTCCATGTCTATATGCTTTTACCCCACAAACAACGATAGTGAAATTCTGAAGAAGCGCGTTGTAATGATGAGATTACTGTGATATGTATTCTTTGGTTAACTTTCTTTCCGATTTTCCACAGTTAGTAGGTCTTGCAATGAAATATACTTGCAACTACGAGACCCCGCTTGGTCACGGTAACACGACAACATTGTTAGACAACTTTGCACAAGGTGTGAGTGTAGAGTCAGATTTTAATATCATTTCTGTGCACTAAAAAAATTGCAGAATAGAGTTCTCAACAACTTGCGCAGGTAGTGAAATGCATTGATACCCCAACAGCAGAGTAACAGAATCAGCTGAGAAGGGACAAATGCAGAAAGTTGGACATGTTGTGATAGTTTACTGATCGGGATACGTAACTATCAACAAGAAAACCGGGGTTGAGCTTCCATCACATAACAACCATTTTTCGCTGTAATTTTTAACTATCACCTCAAACAAGGTTTTTGTATAAAGCTAAATATTATAGCAGCTTGGTTTATTAGATGCCAAACGACCTCTGTCTGATAATTCTTTGTGTTTCTAAGAAATTCTGGACGTAATTAACAAGGTGGTCCATCCTCCAATATCTATCATTCATGATGAACTGAATTATGTTGTTTGGCATGGAGAGTCACAGGACCGCGGTGGCTAAGTTGGGAGAGCTCTCACCTCTGGTGCGTGTGGTCGTCGGTTTGATCCCTGCTCGTGGTGAACAAACACTGTGCGCGGTCGATTTCTGGGGTGCTCTCGTTCCTCGCCAATTTAGTCATGCCACCAATTCTTCCCATTATGATCCATTCTGCCTGAGCGAAAGTTGTCTAAAGCCATTAAAATAAATTCAGAATTCAAGGCAGGCAGGCATATGAGTTATACGTTTGACCTAGGTGGAACAAATTTGTAGATGAGGTAAAGCGCCTGAATTTGGGAGAAAGAGAAATGCAGGGTTCAATGGCGTGTAAACTAGTACTTCTGTTGAGGCTGTGTCAAGCAAGTCGATGCCTGGGATTTTTCCTAATGCCTTAGTATTTAACCAATTGTTGTTGATTTCAAATATACTAACCTGGTTAAGAATATTTGTATTTCTACCTAAACAGGTAGTAGGTGAAAACTTAAAAGGAATCACTAGCTTCTGAATATCCTCTTCTTAATTTTTAACAAATCGAACACCGTGTAGAGGTGAGTATATGAGAGATTTTCTTAAGCAATAAGATAGAAAACACCGAACAAGTGTTATTTTACTACCTTGTGCTCCTGTTTCTTTTAATATAAATGCAAAAGTACATACAATGAAGATGTTAATTAGATAATGGTGTGGGCGATCTTTTGAAAGTTATTACGAAAGCAAGACCGTTGATTTGATTTCCGTACGGAACTTCACATCTTGACGTCTATACGCACCTACTAGAAAGACCCCTAAATTATCTGAACTTTGATTCTAATTCATCGAAAATAGTTAACTAAAGTTAGTTTAAAAAGAATACTACAGACAGGAGTCAAACCAAGGTTAAAGAACAATTGAGCATTTTTGGGAGAAGGCCCCTTGAGCATGACACTGAGGTCATCAGATGTCGTACTTTCTAAGTAAACAAATATAGCGGTTAGATTGTCAAATAAAAAAAGCAGAGTTGCAGTTGATTGGGACTAATAGGAAATTGAAGATTCGGCTCATCTGCCATCTTTGTTTACCTATTTTGACTTCACAACGTCTTACGCAATGGTCTACTAAACTATCGTCAAACACTTAGTCGTGTTTTACTTTTGTTTGATTCCCTCCTGGTGTAAGATTTGCCCATTGGACTAGAGTCTAATATGTTGGACAAGATAGTACGAAATATTAGGCATCTTATTTTAACGACGTGTCTTGGTAAGACACCTCAACCCTTAACTGGTATGGTGATCTTGTGTGACATAACTGGTTTGGTATGGGTCAGAAAGACCCAGATACTTTTTATTTATTTTCTATAATCCCAGAGTAAAAACGAGACCCACAATACATTTTCTCACTCTTTATTATCTACTAAACACGAAAAAAAATGTTATTACACAATATATATATATATATATATATACTTTTTATGGTTACCATAATTTTTCTTACAACTGTTATAAAACTTGTCCATTTGAAAAAACAAAGTAACTTTATAAAAATAGTGCAATTATTTGTGGTAAAAGTAATGATTTTACACTTGAGGTCGAATGAAATAACATGTGTAATTTTACATTTAACAGAATCGAGGTTTTAAATTCAAATTCCTTATTTTACAACTTGACTTATCTTGGGTCACAATTTGTGCAGAATCGGAGGGTGCAGTTTCCACATATTGGCCGCTGGCACGCAATGCAAGATTCCTTTCTTTTCCTATCAATCTTGGAGGGACAAATGTAACATCGTTTCTATCTTCCTGCTGGAATCGGGTCATTGTTGCCTCTAGGCTCATCACTTGTCGCAGTTCAATTAGCAGATGATAATTGTAAAGATTCCGTATGATATTTGGCTTTAAAAGTTGTCCTATAAGGTGTTTCAGGAAGAAGAGGCATTTTCTGATTTTACAGAAAAATGTAGAATGTAGTTTTTCACTCCAGCAATATCGAGCATGGCATGGAAGAGGGCCATTGGCAAACAGCGTGTTACTTCGACTAACAGAATAATTTGTACGTCGACTTACATAATAATTTGCACACTTCTGATCTAAGCTATCGTGCAGTTATAGAACTCTATAATCCCGGGCTTACCAGTCTCTTGGTCTATTTCAGCAGTATGGTGCATACTTAACAGCAGAAGTACACATTTGTTTTGTTTTGGAACGTAAGATAATAAAGTTAGCTCTTTAGTGTATCCATATATTGAGGAATCAATAGGGCGTGTTTGGTATTGAGGAATCATAAGCTATATTTTGTCTTGAACTACCTGCCATAGTCACTACAAGTATCCACACACTATAAAAAACAATCACCAAAAGTATACTTGATCGAGGTAGAAATAAAACACGTTTGTCCATAAAAGAAAGTTCTAGCTTTAAGAAAAAGTATAACGTTTAAGGTATGGTGCGGGTCAAACAGACCCAGAGACAAAATATATAAACAACCAGTCGCTATGGGACTTGACCGACAACTGGCTTTGAAAGGGTATGGGAAAGGTGGCAGCTACTGATAACTTCAGCCATCTGGTGCGAAAGATACTAAGCTGACAATGGAAGAAATAAGTTCTACACCGATCTGACCCATACCAGTTAAGAGTTAAAAATTCCCGGCAACACATCGTGTTCATATAATGCTGTGGTTCCCAAAGCGGTAAAATGTGGGGGCAAAGACGACACGCCTTATGAGCGCAAATGGGACTAGATCTAGCCAAGTTTTATGTTTATTATTTGTACGTTTATTTTATAACATTTGTTAAATTATTTATCATATTTTTGGCATATTATTATATGTAATTTATTAATACAAAAAATCGCAATGTTTAATGGACGAGTAAATGCATAGCGGGACAAACATGGACGAATTTAGGAAGGTAAATGTCACGATTAGCCGAAAATTAAATTCACTGGGTTTCAGTATGTAGGAACCTCGACCTCGACCTTCAAACCTCGACCATATATATATTTAAAAAAATGACATCACTAACAAGAAAAGCTTTGATCTATTTTTACAGTGTCTGTAGTTTACTTCGGTTAATGCAAATTGTTAGAAAACAATATTATTCCATTCAGCAAATTAGTTTTCACTCCAGATAGATAGATTAGTTTTCACTCTTCACGAATAAATAGATATTTCACAATAAGTTTAAACTTATTTTATGGCCTTGCGTTTATAATGATTCACGATGTATTAAATATATCCAGAATTATACCTTCTTATCCTAAGTATATTATGTTGCTTTGCACAATGGCCATTAGCACTGTACATTACAACAACAATCTTAACTTATCGTAACCTACTATGTTCTAATGGTGTTTTTCTCAACACATTTAGGCTGTTAATTAGGTTAGTTCGTAACTCGTTATTATTATAATCATTTGCGTAATTAATATCTAGGCTAAACTGCAATAATATATGTCTTCTCCACTGTATACAGCTGCACCATCTAATAATAAATATATGATTGTATATTTATTTATTCGCTAAATCAAAATACTATTAAATTTGTAAAAAATCTGGAATACTATATAATATCCATCATTACAGTATGGCATTTAAAATCACTTGAAGACCACACTGAAATAACATTCTTTGGTATTTTATAGATTTTTAGGAGATTATTTTAAAGTTCATGATCAGCATTGCGTGTGACTGCAAATAAAATATAGATTCAAATATAATAAACGGATTCTTATAATATCTTCTTCATGATAAAATGCACATTAAAAACCAATACTCGTATCTCAATTTGAAAAAAAAAATGAGAAAGCAAGTAGTTTCACTGTAGCATTCAAATAGACATCCACAAAGATATATTATTTTCTAATATAATAACTAAAATAGTTTCAAGTATCATATAGTGTAATATATAAACCAGCGGAAATAATAATACTGTTTATTGAGTGTTTTTTTTATATTAAAAATTATTTGAATTTAGTACATGTACAAACATGCAAACCGTTTTCTGAAAATTAAAATGTTTGAGGTACTATAATAGCTTTGATATTTGAAACAATTACTAAATCTATTTAGTATTTAACCTTTCTCTTGATAACATAGCCATGGAAAGTTTTTTGTTACCGTTATTATAATTTGATTTTTATTGTCTGTTAATATTATTCCCAGTTAACTAAATTACTGTTATCTCACTCTAATTGATGTTCCTGCTTTCCTAACGCTCTAGTAAGACTTTGTATCTTTATTTAATGAATCGAACTTGCTGAGCTGGGTTAATTAATGAAGGTCGTAAAAGAATATTTCCGGAACAACTCTATCGTGTAGAGTAGTATTGTCTTCTGTTTAACTTTTTGTTTCTATATTGTGGTTGTTCCGTGGAGAGTTTCGCAACTGTCAATGAGAGTTGTGCCATCTTATTCACAAAATTAAAGTAATGAGAAGCTTGTGCGTTGGTTGAATTATTCTCTTGTGCTTGTTGTTTCTGCTGCGCAAGCTTATCCAATGTGTATACTAGTGGAGGTGTTTCTATTGGGTGAGTGGGTAGGGGTGAGTACATGTTCAGAATGACATAAACGTAATGTTCGGTTTTTGTTGTAAGTGGTAGCCTACCAGTAGGCGCTAGAGGAAGGAAATTACGAGAAGAGGATGGAGTTTGGGGTTTTGTTGACATCTGTTAATTTTATGGAGTTAAATTACTCATAGGTTTATAGATTTGTGTGTTTGCAGGTTGAGTAGGTACATTGAATCAGGAATACATAGCCTGCGATTGTTCTATATAGTCCCGCTTCTTACGAGAACACGATGGATGTTGTGGATTTGTTGACATCTGGTAATTATAGGGAGTCATATTACTCATAGGTTTATAGACTTATGTGTTTACAGGTTGAGTAGGTACATTGAATCTGGAATACATAGCCTGCGATTGTTCTGTATCGTTCCGCTTCTTCATTAAGTCTTGGGCTGTTTCCTATTTGTGTAGACTTTCCTGCAGGTTTGCTATGGTATCATAAGATTCCATTGATATTTCCTTCAAAAAATTATCTGTAGACCAAGCGAGAAGTAGTGAAATTTCTGATCCCCTTCGGCATCTCGGAGTATATGACGTATTAAAAGTATGAGTCAATTGGTTCACCTCCTCTTTGCTCAGTCTGGTGTATTTCCATATCTGCTTTGTAAGCTGGAATTTTCGGACGGCTGAGGCTAACAAGTTTGTTTTTCAGTTGATTATATGCCGGCTCATCATATTCATCTTGTGCCTGAAATTGAAATATCAGATCTAGTGCTGTCTCCTGTAGGTACATTGGCAAAATGCTCTTTTGTTCCTACTCATTCCTACGCTGTAAAGCAGATAAATGCTCCAAAAACATAAAAAAGATACCTCGGTCATCTGTAATGCGTCCGGAAAAAAATCTTAAATGTGGTATACGGTATGATGGTTTGGTAGTCACGTTGTGGCCGTCTTGGGACATATCGTCCAGAAGTAGTAGTATTTTCGTCCTCTCTATCTGATTCCCTTGTTCTTGCACCAGAACAAGTTTTTGGCATAACCTAATTTGTCTCAAATACACATTTAATGCTGCAAACCTTTTCTTCTTCTTATTTTAAAATAAAATATAACTCTATTTAAAATTGTAAGTTTGTCACACGTTACCCACTGTGGGTTCTATTTTATGTTATTAAAATGTTTAATTTTGTAAACTACTATCAGATTGATAAGTGTATTGCCGAAACCCAACGTTGATTGGTGAGGGAAAATAACCCGAATTTTATAGTAAATGAATTTCTCTAACTCGGGGTGTTTAGAAAAGACTGGCGCGATTATAAAATAATAGCTCCACCACGTAATGTTTCCCTTGCGCCTTAATTTCCACGCAATGTAACTCAGTCATTCGCTGTTTCTCGTTTATTTAGTATATTAGTTAGAGACAGTTAGAGCAAGGTAAAGCAAGGAAAGGTTCCTAGCTTGTCTTTTATCTCTCCACGTTTTATTGTAAAAAATACAAGTTCACTATTTTAATAAAAAAAGTTGTAATCACAATATGAAAAGTTTGCAACATTGTTGTTACGTATCGATACTGCCATCTCTAGGGTAGGAGAAATGTATAGTGAAAACGCACAGCTCCACACAGTTATTTAGTTATTGCTCTGGAGGCAAGCGTAGTGAAAAGTGGGTTCACCCAGCATTGGAAATAGAGGTAAGCAAAGAAGAGCAGCGAGGTGCGGTTCGTGCCTTATTGGCGCTGGAAGACGCGAAAATCATCTTCATATGTCTGCTATGTATGGCGAACACTGCATTTTCCTGACTAGTGTGCACGAGTAGCTGAAGATATTCCTCGAAGGACGCACATTACTGTAAGACGATTCGCGCCAAGGGCCAGACCCATCGAGCAATTACGCCTTATGTGATTGCGCGGATTGATGATCTGATCCGGGAAAACAGACGAATCACAGAGGAAGAAATTCGTGTTCTGGTTGATATTAGGCGTGTCTCCATGCATTCCATTATCAAAGATAACATGCATTTGCGAAACATTTAAGCGCAGTGGGTTCCGCATCAACTGACGGATGGACAGAAGATTGATAGAATGGCTCCATGTTTGAGTCATTTGCAGCGGTACAACGAGGAAGGGTATGTGTTTCTATCACTACTTGAAGAAAGACATTGGTGGACATCGGTTTCAGTCAGACGTGGAAGTGCAAGAGTGATTGAGGCTGTGGATTCGTCAGTGACTTACCTCTTTCTAGAAGACCTAAATTGATCGTCTCCTTTCCCAGTGGGATAAATGTATTAATACTTCTGGCAATTATTTTTGAACAAAACAAATTCAAATGTCATTTTGAAGCGGTTATTCCGTTTTCATTTGACAGCCCCTCATACTTGCTATACATATTTATCCCACACTACTGCTGGAGTTTAAAAGACTCCAAACACTCCATTTGACATTGTATCCCCCGTTGTTTCTAGTGGATCACGCGTGTTCTCATACACCTCCATGCTTGTTTTAACTGTCGGTGATGGACTTCCCTCCAGGTGCCATAGTTAGTCACAATTGGTGTACTATTTTCTCTTTCTTGTCTATTATTAAGTCTATTTCGTCCCTTTAGTATATTATTTCGACGCCCTATTTCGCACTATAAAACACTGTGTGGATTGTTCAAGCATGAAATATATTTTTAACCCATTCGGATTTGGTACAAAAAATAATTTCAATTTTTACACATAGTCGTGCCTATCAATTAAATTACACAATTTTTTTAAAGCGCCTGTATCCTATCCTAGCAGGAAAGCTTCTAGCCATTTATACACCGCTTTTTGACGATTTAGACCGCCTCAATCCTCGTTGAGACGGTCAAAAGTGTGGGTATGCAGACGTGGTTTCCTTGCCGTCTAAGGCGGTATGCCAAAACTCGAAGATCCTGCATTTGAGTCCCGGCAGGGACATGGGTGTATTTTAACTTGACAGATAATCGTGACGGGCCCAACTCAACAGTTACTAGACTTCCCCTTATAAATATAACGTTTACCAAAAATATGGATATAATTATGGAGATCGAGATCAGGAAAATATAATCGGTGATGCCAATACCCAAATTTAATTCATTAGATTTTTTATTCTTCAAAATGTATTGGGGGCGGATGTTGTTCCGCTCAAACAGCCCTCAATCTGTAAGCAGTTCACGCTGTTTTGTTATGATATAAATAATTTTCAAATATGTTACCAAGACATCAGGATACGGTACACTGTTCAAAGTTCGTGCACAGTGATTTTCTATTTTGACGATTAAATTCATTTGCGTATTTACGTTGTGCGAGTGATCAACTCGTGACAAGATCAACATGTAAACTTATCTATCATTGCTTCCTGTAAACTTATCCATTCATATAACTTCTGCATATGCATGTAGTTACTACACACAGTGCTGTCTATCTTCTGTGTATGTCGATGAGTTTTAACTTTCATTGGTCAGTATGAGTGGATTGATCTTCTCTGGTAAAAAACTCGATTGTGCGCCTATCGTTTAATATATATTACTAGACAACGTATGGGAGCATGGGCCGACAAAAATTCCTAACTACTACAAGGTCGCACATTCATTGTAGACCACCTATACTTAGCATAATATGCGATAATGAATTCTCAAATAATGATCTCTTCAATGTTACTTATTGAATACCCTCTCAAATTGTTTATATTTTTCCAATCGTGTCTTTATTTCAATAACAATATATTGCCTGTTTTGTATTTGTACATGTCTAGAGCTAATATCTTGTTGCTCTTTATTAAATTGTTGTTTTTTTAGATGAACTTTATTTGAATTGGGGAAATTGTCTTGTATTATGGTATTGCATTACATATTCATAGGAGAATTAGATTTTTCCTTTAGTCGAGAATAGCTGTTTAACAGCGTAAGAGTTTTCATTGTGTCTATAGATCACAGTAATTTCCATTGAAGTGATTTCATATACTAGGAGCTAAACAAAATGTGCCATTATATATTATTGGGAATATGCTTCTATTTTGATCTAAGCAAAGATATTTCATCATTTATACAAGTTGTTCTGTTCTTATCTTTCTTTTAATATTTCGAACCGTATTTCCTGTTCTCAAAACCCTTCAAAGAATTCCTTATCCCCAATGAGTCAACGACTTATAAGTATAGTAAACAATTATACAGTATGCTCATTGTCTGTGAGCTTTGGTCACGGTAAACTTAACAATTTTTCTGAACATTGTTTCCACTATAAATGGATCAAAATATTTGAAAGATTAGAATCTACAATACGAGGTGGACAATAACGTGATAACCTATGTTTTCCACGAAACACCTTTAGTTTGGTCTAAATCTGAATGTCTGCAGGTCAGAAAGACGAGTCATAATAAAGCAATGACAACTCCGATCAGAACAGCCAAAGGCGTCTACAACTGCATTCCTTCTGTATTTAAAATTTAGAATGTTCCTACTTATAAATCTATCTCGAAGCAATATTACATTCAATTACATTATAAGAGCATCAAACTGACTAGTATAAATATTTCACAGCCATATTGAATACACTACAGGATGAGACCTCTCCCGGAGGGAGGAGTTTGTCTAATAATCCCATGCTGGTGAGACATGTCGGGATAAAACATGCATTTTATGGGCGCTAACAGCACTATGATTTATGTCTGTCCCGACGTGTTGGGAGTGGAAAGACGAAACTCCCAACTGTGACCGCCGCTGTATTTTAACCACAGTAGCTCCCCAATTGCATCACAATGCTGGATGGGCACCGTTCAGAATCTCCTAATAACGTATTCCATTATCTCTCTACTTTCAGTTTTTACTGAAATCCGGTCTATATTATTTTATCGCCATAAGGCGATCAACACATTTGCGAGCATCACTTTACGTTTTAGGAAACAGCTTTGTAAAAGCAATAATATTTAAAAAATAATCTGAATTTCGTGATTCCGTCTTCACTATTTTACATTTTCCTTTAATGCTCTCATATCTCAAATCAAATTTCCTTTTGCGTATGTGAGAAGCCACGAGCTCTACATTTCAATCACAATTAAGTGATAAACTTCTTCCGAGGTTTTTGTATTAAAAAAATGTAAATATATTAGGCATAACTTGGAGAGCTATACAAAAAATAGATAAAAGACAAGTAAACAAACGATTCAATTATTACGATCGTATCTGACGTCAAATACAAATTAACCATCATCTTTATTAGATAAACCTAGATTGTTCTGCCGCTTAAAACTCAAGGTAAAAGATGTTTCCTTCCATGTAATATTGAATGGTGAAATATTCAAATACATTTGTTATTTGCGCAATGTATGTTTTTAAGAAATAGTGTACATTTCTTTCGAAACTGTTTTGGATTATTGATTTTTTGAAGTGCCACTTTCTTATTCTGTTTTCATTTAGATAGTATTCTCTACACAGGTGTTTCAGTTATCGCTGCTAGGTCTACAGTTTTATACTAAATTTCATTTTTTGAACTGTCTACTCTTTTCGCGGGTTCTCTCGTTTCCTTACACTTTCTTAATTCCATTAAGTCTCTCATCATCATTATTTCGGCCTGAACCAATGTTGCCTAAAGGTCGTAAATAAGAATGCAATTCCTCCTACTTACTTTCCGAATTTAATTCATTCATCTCCGCATGGTTCAGGCCGTGATGGGGTAGAGAAAAGGGTACAGACCGTAGTTAAAGATATTGTCTAAGCATTTGTATAGTGTGTTTGAGGAAACATTGGAAAAACCTTTGTTGGATGGTTGTCATATGGTATTGAACCCAGGGATTTCCCAAATGCAAACCCAACGCTTTACTATGTTTTTCAATTGAATTGAACTACTTGCTGATGGTTTTTCTACTTCCATTCTTGCGTTCAAATACTAAATGAAAGCCAAACAATAATAAACATCTTTAGTGTTATTTTAATATTCACTAAGAACTTCATTTATTGATATAAATATTGCTTTAAAAATAACTTGCCATTGGATTTATTTATTTAAGGCTTTTAGGAATCTAAGATTTAAAGCGGAATAGGGAAGGGGAAAGGATTTTTCAGGGCTTATGTTGAAGGTGCCATTCCGGCCTTTGCCTTGTGTGGCTTAGCAAAAACCTGTAAAATCCTCTGTCAGGATGGTCTGCTACTCAGATCGAACCCATGACCTCTCGAATGCTCCACCAACGCTTTAATTGTTTCCCTCTGTTCTCAACTGTTCTTAATAGTGTATGCTGTTCTATGTATTGTTAAAACACACTCAAGAAACATCCATACCGGTGGCAGGATTCGAGTCTACGATCCTTGGGTCGGTAGACTATTGCACTTGTCACTCAACCACCTGGACCGGCATACCACTGAGCTACGACGGTTCGGTAATGGCTGATTTTCTAATACATTTGTGTTGATGCTTGGCTTGCGATTTGCGTGAATAGTCAATTGAAACACGTGGCGTTTTGTAGTGTGATTTTATTACAAGGTGTAACATGTGTTTCTATTGTCTATTCACCCAAATCGCAAGCAAAGCAAGCAATGCAAGCATGTTTGAAAATCAGCCCTAATAATTTGCTATTGACTCCCGGTGATTAAGTAGAATTCCTTGCTGTTGTTTTTTGACAGCTTTTTCTCAAACGTTGTACTGGCAACACAGACAGTCTGTTATCGTATGCCAGAGAGGAGCATTCCGGACAAAAGTGAACGCTTTTCAATTCCCATATTCCTTTGCGGGATGACGTAAATTGTAGGAATTTCCGGGTACCAAAGATCCATGTATGGCTCAGCGAGCCAAAGATGGGGAAACCTGAGCGATCGCGTCGACATTTAAATTCACAAGGAATCAATGAGTAATTGCCGGGAGAGTAGCGTGACTGGTTTGGTTCTAAATTGTTAGTAGAATGCGATAAACATTTTGAATTTCACTGTTGCATGATAGAAAAAGATAAACGATACCATCTATCAATACCTAGTGAAGTCTAAAATGTTTTAGGGCTCATTTTCAAACACGCTTGAGTTGCTTGCGATTTGGATAAATCGCCAATTGAAACATATGTGTTATTGCGTGTTATACGTACTACGTAATAAAACAAGTGATTCAATTAGCTACTCATTCTAATCGGAAGCAAAGCACGCAATGCTAGCGTGCATTTAAATCAACCCTTACTACTCATGTTTTACGACCATAATTAGAACAAAGTGCAACAGCACAACTCGTATTGCTCTTGCTCATGTTTTAAAGAAAGATGTTGGAAATCCTTGCAGAAGTTAGCGAACACCTTTATTACTTGTGGCATCTCTCCTCAGCAGCAGTGACTCAGTTGGTAGAATATTGGCTTCAAATTCGAATGGCCATTGATTCGAATTCCGAGACCAGCGATTCTTTGAAAATAGTTTTTAACAGCTTCTTTTTCTTCTCAGTACCATCAGATAAATACCAGATTTCAACATAATAAGTTTAAATGAGCTTATGGAGGACTTTTTTGTGCATTCTTCATCCCTTCTATTCTGACCTGAACCAGACCACTAAAAGTTACAAATACGTAATTAAGTTAATGAATTAAGTAAAAAATAAACCAACAAGAATAATCAGGTGTAAATTTAATCTCAATTTTGAAGTTTGCTTATTAAACCAGCGACATTAACATTTAATTCTACTTCCCAGGTTTTTAAATCAGTTTACAATAGAAAGAAGAAACGGCTGACATAATTAAAACATTGCGTAAAACAAAATCATTCATCAAAAATGATTTTAAAAAATCATGACTTTTTTCAGGTGACTTTTTCTTCATATGGTTTTGTTTGGGCGCAGACATGCCATACAGACTCAGTGCATACACTGAAAAATTATAGGGACATAATTTTTTAGCTATACTAGATTGAAGCCGACCTACCAAATCAAGGTATTCATTTCCGAGCGACCTAGCCCAGTTGGTAGCAGAATTGAAGCCGTCTTTCTTTTCGTTAATCCAGTGGCCGAGCATAGGTGATCCAGTTCAAACCTTTATCCACATTGCCGGATTGATCATTCCTGCGAAATATAATTAACTGGAAATATCCGAGTCGGAGTTGTCATGCTCTGGAGTAACATATCCACTCTTGAGCATCCATGATAGGAACACTATTCAAACGCAAGGAATTAATAAAACTCTGCTTTATTCTCCTGAATTCCAGGTCTTAATCGGATCAGTCCGAAGCCTGGACCCGGTGATCCGGACCAAAACTAGGCCGGAATGACTCGATTGATCCGTTTAAGTTCTGGTTGCTAGAGCATTGGCTTAGCAATCGCAAGGTTTTAGAACGATCCCAGCGGCCACCTATTCTGACAGGATTTCCAGAATTTTCCTGTCGTATCAGTCAAATGCTTGGGTAGTACCTACTAATAAGTTCTTGACCGACTATTCAAACATACTCTCTTCTCTCTATCCCGGCTTCATCCTGCGATACCTAAAGCCCATAAATAAATTATTTTGAAGTAATTCACAATGAAATGTGAAACTAGTTCCCCCAAGTGCTTTCGTTTAGGGTGTAGAGTATATGCCCTAACTACATGCAGTGCGAAAATACCATATAGAAAGTTAGCAGTACATCCGTTTAAAACGGCCTAATAAATCAACGTTTATAAACCTAAATTTAAGTGTTTTGTGATGTAACATATCGACACAAGAGAAAACATCAGTAAGAATGTGGGTAACGGGGATCAATAATCAATTCTCTTGGTGCAGGCGGTAACGTGGTGGACTTTGGATGAGCAGTGGGTAGCGACGCAGTTTCGAACACCGCTGCCGACTATTCTGACAGAGATTTTCAAGAGTTAACCCTCAATTTCACCAAGCAAATGCCAATAGGATAACTTAGGCAATTGCTTAGTCCATACTTTGCTGATTGTCTACCTAATCCATTCCGATTTTAGCCAAACATGTCTAAAGCATTTAATTAAAATTAAATTCACCAGAAAGCAAGCACGCTACCGCATATTCCACCTCTGTACAATCTTTAGTATTAATACCATTATGCAATTTTAAAGGTTAGCACTAATATTTATGTGAAAGTATGAAATTCGGTTTACTTGTACCTTGAAAAAGTTTGGTCAGATGCTGTGAAAAAAGAATTACGCAGCATGTAGTATTTTCCCTATCATTTAACCTATTAGCATTTGTTTCACGACCCGATTAAGTCCAATTGATGTACACAGTTGCAACTGCTTGTTTTGTAACTGCATCCTCTGTCGCACTGATTTCCTTGTTGTATCAATATATTTTCAAAATTAATTTTTTTGAAGGCTTTCAGGCAATCTTGGGTTATTAACTTAATGACGGGAGAAATGGTGGAATGAGGAAAGTAAAAGGAAACGACAGGGCCCCGAGAAAACCTAAAACTCAAATGGCACAAGCCGGAGACTCCACACACCAGAGATGAGTGCTCTATCGCTGAACCACCGTGGCCACACGAGTGTTTGCCATTAGTAGTCAGTGAAACACTTTCAAAAAGAGAAAAATGTATATTTTCATTTATTGGTAAAACTTACAGAGATATGAAAGAAAATATGTTTTAGAATGTTTATATAGTCACCACTTCGTATCATAAATTGTATGTATAGCCTACCACTTCGTATCTAAACACATACTGAAACGAGTTGTTAATATTTTACTTAGCTTGGAGTCTCTTTCTGTGTGCATAGTTTTTTTTTGTGATAACAAGATAATGTGCAGGTACCCCAATCAGCTGTCGGCTCAATGGTGTGTGCAAATCTTTGAACTGGGAGGCTAAGTCACGATACCTTCCATTGTCTTTCTTTTTTTGTTTGTATTACCTGAAAATCCCAAGACAGAAAATGAACTTACAAGCTGCACATTACCTACGAATTTAATTAGGACTCACAAGTCTGCATTTGAGGTAGCGGATATGGGCCAATAGTAAATTAACCAAATACGCCAAATTTATTTTTAACCTTTAAGGATTTATCTCCTTTCAGTCAACTAGAGGGATTGTTAATTCCTTTCTTTGAACAAGGTCCTCTGTATCTCCGTCCTAAAAGCTATCGTTTGTGTTTGTATGTTTTGACAAAATTTTAATCAAGGTATCCTTATAATGTATATTGATGTGAACGACATGGAACTTCGTTTATTATCTTACTGTTGATTTTCGTGTGGTATACTGAGATAATCGGGTTATTATCAAAGTATGTTACCACTATTGTATTTTCTGAACTAATAGAAACATGAGAACCTGCTGAAACATGTATTTCATTATTTTGAGTGGTTAACACTTTTCACTAAAACTCAACATCTGATTCCATCCTCCCTAGGAAGTAGGTGAGATCAACTCGAAAATAGGAAACTTAAATTATATACATATCATGAATTCAAATCTAGGTTGTATTCTTTAATTTTCTCAATACAAACAGTTTTTCTTTAATTTAATATCGTATTTAAATTTCAATTTGCGTTACAAGAAGAATTACATATTCGAGTTTAACAGTTTGGGAAACAAATCTATTTTAACGATTTATTAATGGTTATATCTTCGGAATAATAATGAACTCTGAGTGGCCGAAACACTTGAAATCGTCCTTTCTGTGCGTCTGGTCATGGGCTCAATTCCCGTCGGGGTCTATTGAACGGAGTGGTTCGAAACACATTATACCAAAAACTGCCAGTTTCGTGCTTACAAACTCACCTTCCTTTTTAGAATGTTAATGATAAATCACTCACGTGGGAAATATAAGGTATGCCCGAGCTATTTCTACGACTAATTGACTAACTCTCTTTTACCTACATTTTCTTCAGACTTGATTTGCAACAATAGTGAAGCCTCAGAAACAACGTGTTTTGTAACAATCAAATTACAGTAATAATAAAAATCAATTATTTATAAAACTTTGCATTACATTTAAATTATCACTGATATGCAATTTTTCAACTTTTTTCTGTTGTTTTGAAACAAAAAAGGTGTATCCGAATCGATTTTGTCCACAGATTCCGAAAATGACCTTTAAAATGTAGTATCACGTCAGTTTTTTTTTACAAATCACGAAAATGTCAAAATTGAAAAAAGCGTATGTTTGTCACCTATAGACGCCGGCCAGGGAATTAACACCTTGATGTTGTCGTAACTGGCGTCCCTCCTAATTTTTGCAGAGACATGAATGATCCCTTGTTGGAAATATACTAGAACGCGGAATGCAACGAGGTATGTTCGGTACCCCTGGCCCCCCATTCGGAAAAGAACAAGAAGAAAATAAAAAAATGTGTTTAATAAATGTAATTTCTTTGAAATTCCGGCCAGGCTGGCAACACTGTTAGTAACCCTACGCTGGTAAACAAAAGTCATACGAGTGCCTCACATAGTCATACAAACAATATGCAAAAATGACATGATCGACACCTTGTTGGAATTAATGTGTAAACAGAAATATAAATATATCGCTGATTGTTACAACAATAGTACCGAATCTTATCACGGCTAAAGTTACCACATTCACAAAAGCGGAAAATCATAGATTGCACATTAGTATGACTTATCAACCCCAACGCCTCAGCTTTCAAGAAGCCACCACATATATATATATATGTGTGTGTGTGTGTGTGTGTGTGTGTGTCTGTGTGTGTGTGTGTGTGTGTGTG
>JAGDQP010013579.1:0-17112 GCA_022664845.1 Lepisma saccharinum
GTTTCTAGACACTCTGGATCTCGTAATCATCTGATTTTCAGTTCTCAGATATGTTGTCAAATATGTAACTAGCTAATCTTCCCAGCACATTGATTCATTCTTTCAACATATGATGAGTCTAGAAACAAAGGGATACAAGTAATATTTACGAATAAAAATGTTAGAGGTAATCTTTTATATATAAGCTGAAATATGTGACATAAAAATATGTGATGTATCTTAATGTTCCCATGTACCAAATATGACAAATTTGTGTCACATATGTTTCGGGACATATATATATAATAGATTACCGCGGACTTTCTTTTATTCGTTAAATGTCACTTGCATTCCCTTGGTATCTGGTGTCGACATCCGCCATTGCTCGTGTTTAGATTAGGTTCCTCTTTTCGTATGTATTATGTTCATACACAATATTGTCTATAAGAAAAATATGGCTATGTAGCAGTTTTGTTTATTATTTCGTCATAGAGAGACAAATTTTTGATAATCCCGATATTGCTGTATCATTTACATATTTTATGTTTTTTTACATTTTCCTTTAAGCAAATATTGATAATTCTTCTTATTTTACCTGTGTTGATAAAATATACTAGGTATTGAAAAACAAGCTAAAACTAAACACTGTATTTAGTGTGGTCTTTATGTTAGCGTAGTAGCACGTCCAAAAACAGCCGTAAATGCGGAAAAAACGCGTATATAATAGCTGTAATCACGACTCATGTAAGCAAAACAGCCTTGAATGAGGATGCATGACGCCGCGCCTGTGTGAATCAGGAGTATCTACTGATCAAACCATGTTTGATTTTCTTGCCTCAACCGCAAGCGTGAGGGTTAGTTCTTATCTTATACCTAGCCCAGACGATTGGTTATATGATACAACGAAGTGTGACTGAAACGCTAGCAAGTACGCCTCTTTCAAGCTTGATCATGGCTTTCCATCACGGCACAAATTTAACACCTCAACATTAACTGTGGTTTCACGATAATCCAAACAATTGACACGGATTCCGCCAGGATTTTCAGTTGGGGGGGGGGGGATTCTGAGGGTGTAAGTGGAGTTTAGCACGGTTTGTATCGAATTTTGACCGTAAAAAGTTGGAAGGGTGTTAGCTAGGATTTGTGAGGGTGACACCTCCACAGAAGGGCATCTGACGGAATCACTGACAGATGATCATGACACCCAGAGTGGTGTTGAAAAGTTTGGAATATTTAATAAAATATTTACGAAAGAGAATAATGCAAAATATTTTA
This sequence comes from Lepisma saccharinum, assembly GCA_022664845.1. Lineage (NCBI taxonomy): Eukaryota > Metazoa > Arthropoda > Insecta > Zygentoma > Lepismatidae > Lepisma > Lepisma saccharinum. The sequence continues at coordinate 1,255 of JAGDQP010013579.1, forward strand.
ATTACGGTATAAGCTAGTAGGCCAACATTCAATTTCAAAACGCTTTTCTTTTTCTGTACGAGTACACACACTACATTGAAGAGAATAATAATAATAATAATAAAATCATGTCAATGTATTATTCACATTAAGTGTACTGTTTGAAGCGTGTGTGACTGTACTCTCGAATAGCACGTTACATAACATTTTGTCAGATGTATAGTTTGCTGTAGAATAATATTTATATACTGTTAATAATTCAAAATATCGTGTCGGTTTGTTGGATGTTGGTCTGATTGTTGGATAGACTTTAATAATGAAAATATTTACATAAACTAAAATATTCAAATTAATATAAACAACATAGTGCTTTCGCTATTTTGTTTAAAAAACATTTTATCAGGACATTAAAATGAAGAAAAAACTCTTTATACATATGTAGAATTATTACATATTGCCTCCCGTACATTTAAGTGAATTTAGAAAAAAAAAAGTGTTCCAAAACAATCACGGAGTAAGTAATTTTGGGTGTTTGTGTGCTAAATACTTTACTATTTATTTGTTCTCGTCCTTTACAGTACCATGAAAAACAAGAAAAAAATACAAATTGTTAGCCTAAATAGAGAAATTGAATGACAAAAGTGTATACAATTTACCACACAAATAAAATATTTGGATATATAGGTTTTCATAACAATTCTGATGCTTTAATCCACATTTTAAAATCCAGTTGCACAATGTATTAAAACTATGAGTTAATCTACGTGTCATAGGCAAAATAATTATAGATCGCAATATCCGTTTTCTTCACATCTTTTACACCACCTGGTGTCTGTTCATCCGAACTATTACCGATCTAGATTTTGGTCTTTACTGTTACTGCTTACGGGCAACAGATGCAGTTTTACTTATTGTACTTTCCCCTGATGATCACGAAATTCCTTTACTGTTATTTCTCTTTAGTGATCCTCCGTAAAGCTTTTATAATTAACATTGCTATGAAAATTTATTCTCTAATTCCGTTGTTCAATTACACATATATTTAATTATCTAATATAACGATAGTTTTATTTGGAAAACTCGACGGAGGAAGAGGGAGGAAAACTAACAGCGAATGAGGCGTTGCCGCTCCGCTATGGAAACCTGAAGTGAGAGAACGGCTGCAAGGAGCATAGTTTTTTTTATTTATTTAGCAGTTAAACTGGCATCGTTGTTGCCATAAGAGCAATAGTATACTCAAAGTCTGGACGGATAATAGTAATGCCAGCATGCAGTTATTGTTTCTGCATTCGATTTAGAAAACGTAAAAAAAAGAGAGTTAGCTTAGCATATAGCACTTCACCTTGTTGGCCCGGAATAGATTAAAAGTCTAGATATTGTGCGTGTCATACTAGCATTACTTCATTTCTAGATTGGTTGGACTGACACCAGGTGGCACAAGAATGGGAATTCTGTAAACTCTAAAACAAACCGATAGATTTTGTAATGTTAACACTGTATATTGCTAAAAATGTGTACTGCAGCTTCCTTCAACAGTAAATTACTGTATCTTCTTGAAGGAGTGCTCCAAGGTGCCTCACGCAGAGTGGCTAAGTCAGTTTACGTAGTGGAAATGCGTAACATGTGGAATATGTACTAAAAGTGGAATACCTTCATATTTTGCTATTGAAGAGTGGCAAGCCTATTAAAAGGGGTGAGAAAGTAAGTTCAAGGATGGGTTTGCTACCATGCATTCGCGCGTGATTAGTCATGTAGGCAGAGAGGGGCTGTGAAGGATTGTTGTGTGTGTGTGTTTTTAAATGGAGTTTTTTTTTTTACAGATATGTATGGAATTGATAAATTGTGGGGTATATAATGTTGGAGCAATTATAATCTCTGGTAGTAATTATAAAGTAGATAAATGATAAGAAAAACCGAAATGTGTTGTAGGTATTATTTCCTGGAGCATCAGTATATGTCGCAATAGTACGAAAAATTAAAATTGCCATGTGGCTCTAAAGTGGAATACTAGTATTCCATTTGGGGTACACCATACTCTAGATAATTCTATATTATGAATTTACGCAACATGATGTTACAAGGTTTTCGTGGAACCTTCTTAAAAGTTCAAACCGGTGCAATTGCAGTCAACGGATTTAAGGTGACAGGAATGTATCCTGTTAATCATCATGTCTTTGATGAGAGTGATTTTCTGCCAGCTAATGCAGAAAGTGAATTTGTAAGTGACGTAAGTGACGCCATGATAACAAATCCCCAATTCTCACACCTGAGTAAATTTTCCCTACTCCATCCATCACCAAGTCTGGAATCTCCATAAAAGGGCATCTGCGGAAAGAGCTGTCAAGCTGACAACTTCACCATACAAGAAGCAACTAAGCAGATCAAAATCACACACACACACACACAAAAAAAAGGTCGGGAATCGTCATTTGGATGAAAGTAATCCTGTACAACCTCTTCTTACATGCGGTTGAATGTCAAAGCAAATTCATTCTTCGAAGAAAAAAAGTTTAAAAGGGTCCAAGGGAATCTTCAGATTCTAGTGAAGAAATTATCTTCATCGACGACAGTGACGATTCTGTTTTATCATTTCCGAATGTGATCAAACCAACCGACTTGAGGATGAGGACGGTCAGGATGTGTCCTGTCTGTTCTGTAATGGATATTTCAATGACAATGTTCGAGGTGAATAATGGATCCAGTGTGTTGTATGTTACAGTTGGTGTCATCTTGACTGTTATGGATGCAAAAGAGATGTGTATATATGTTACTTTTGCACATAATTATATGACTATACATACTTGCAAGACAGATATTCAACATATTCCACTTTAGGGACACTTTTTTCAAACTCAAAATTTGTATTGTTTTGCTTATCTGGGCACAGTTCAGTTGTTTGAAAGCATATTTACTTTCTTTTATTACACATAGTAAAAGACATTGTATTTTTTTATATTTTACTCTTTTTATCCTGTAAAAAGGATCAAATGTAAAATACGAGTCAAATCAATAAAATCAGATATGTATCTCGTATATATTAGAATATGTAAAACAAAATGATATTCCACTTCCTCTATGAGTCAACCTTTTCTACGACTGCTTCCAGATAAATAATAGAGCTTTTTTTTTAAAGAAACAAGGTCCCCTAAACAAAATAAGAAAGTAAATAAATAATCATCTTACCACAAAAGTAATAAAACCTAATACTTCGAAACGGTTTGTGAATTAATCACAGTTCTCTTCGTAGAGCATTCAAGGAAAAATAGTAGAGTGGTTCGTTTGCTGTGCGAGAGGTCTGTGGTTCAAGTACTGGTCGTATAATTTTTTTGTAATACATATACACTTGCTGATCTATTGTTATTATTTGTGCAAGAGTTTGTGTGTGCATTTGTGTTACCGTTTTACATCATGGTCATCATTATCAGCCGTTTTCTATCCACTGCTGGATGAAGACCTCCCCTTTTTCTCTCCATATATTTCGTTCTCCTCATCCATGTAGCTCCTGAAAAACGCTTGAATTCATCGATCCATCTCCCATTTGGACGTCGTCTCGGTCGTTTTCTTTTCTCTGGGAATCCAATGTAGTACATTTGTGGTCGATCTTTCATTTGTTTGTCTAACTATTGGCCTGTCCATCTCCACTTTATCTTCTTCTACCTTTGTTTGTGCGCGAATCCATTAATTTGTTTTCCTGTCCCTCCTAGTTATTCGTTGCTTGCATCTATCCATTGATCATTCTGTTACTCTTAATCTTTGAGTCAATTGCACATTTAATGTTCAAGTTTCACAGCTGCACATCATTACATATAAGACACATTGATTATAAACTTTCGCTTGAGACACATTGGTAGTTTGCTTTTGAATATAAAGTCTAGTCTGCCGAACGAGCTCTACGCCATTTTACATCTTCTATTTATTTCATCCGTCAACTTGGCATTCGATGTTTTGAGCTGGCCTAGGTAAACATACTCATCAACTATGCCTATTGGCTCTCCGCTAATCTTTACTTCCTTCTTTGCAGCATGTTGATTGTACATTACTTTTGTTTTACTTAAATTCATTTTATGGCCTATTTTCGAACTCTCATTAATCAGTTCTTCCATTCTGGTTTGTAGTTCTTCAGCACTTGAAGCAAACAGGACTATCTATATCATCAGCGAATCGTAGGTGATGAAGATATTCACCATTAATATTAAATCCAACCTCATCTCAGTTTAAATTTCGGAACACTCTCTCCAGTAAAGCAGAAAACAGTTTTGGAGAAATTGATTCTCTTTGCCTTATTCCTTTTCTAACTTTAAAATTTTCACTCTCTTGATGTAGTCTAATGACAGACTTGGCAGTCGAGTAAATGTTTCGCAGTAACTTGATGTATGCATTTTCGATGCCTTGATGTTCAAGTGATTTAAGTACTGCTGCTAAGCAGACCGAATCTAAAACCTTTTCAAAATCTATGAATCCCAAACATAGTAAAACTTCATATTCATTAGTCCTTTCCATAACTTCAATCAATGCTTATATGTGGTCCATTGTGCTAAATCCCCGACTAAATCAGGCTTGTTCCCTTCTCTGGTTAAAATCTAAGTCTCGTTCAATATGATTCAAAATAACTTTGTAACCGTTTATTAATTCTTATTTTGATACTTTTTCTGTTCTTGATGCGAAAATAGAACTATGCTTTGTAAATTAGCATATTTTAAATAAATGGAGCAAAAAGAATGCGAATGAAAGAGCAAAAAGTTACAGAACAGTAACATTCACTTTACATGTCAAAAGCACACTGCAATACGTAACATTTGCAAACTCACGGCAAGCGAATGCTCTACCACTTTTCCTTCTCGAGCGCTTTGCACCAGAAGCCGTGATTTCATGACAAAGCGTTTCGAATATATCTTTCTCAGATGTTGTAGACTTTACGATCCGCTATCGGGAATCTCAGGATCTAAACTTTACACGTTACACTGGAAATTGGAAGCCATTTAAAATAAACCGGGTCTCAGACAAGAAGTAAGAGTACCAGGTTCGTGTACTTTCTTGTTTGGAAGACTAGAATTAACATAGTTTCTGTAGCTCCTCGTCTCCGACTGCTTTAAAAATTTACGTATTTAAAAAAAAAAATATCAGATAGAAATAAAGAATAATCTTATGTTGAGTTGCTTAACGATTCAGAGGTTAAAAAATAAACAGAAACAATTAGCACAGAATAAAACATAATTTGTATCAATGATGAACAGTCCACAATATATATAGTAACTGAAGCTAATATCGCCATGCTGACAATATCGCCACTAAAGCGCATAATATTGGTTTGAGAAATGACCAACCAAGTACATGAGCTATTCCTTTGTGCGTATGTTTATTGGTTGTTTATCAAGACGCGGACAAGATTTTGGGAAGTGCTCTTTCTATTAGCTCAACTTAGGCCTTGTTAAAAGAAGATACGCTGAGTACTTGAAGCGACTGAAACGTCACAGATATTCACGGAAGCTTTTTGATAAGTACTACCAGTGCTGTAGTCGCAGAATTTTCACAGCGTATACGCTAATCTTATGAATATTTAAGCAGAGACTTAATTAATTTTGCATTCATGTTTCTATTAAATATAGGGATAAAATGATTTTATTTCTACAGAAGCAAGAAAGAACGCACAGTACTTTTATTGCATTGCAGTGAGACAATAACAACGAAGTTATATACATGATTTGTTGCGTGGACGGAAGGAGAAACAAGAAGATAGTTGAGACTTTGTACAACTACGAAGCATCTTTATAACTTAATAATCACTTATAATGTTATATGTTAATTCCACAAGTGATATTGGAATGTAAAATGTTCGAGGTAATCTTCATATATAACCCGAAATACTAGAGGGTATAAGAAATTGTGGAATCACTCTCATGGGAACTAACTATAACCCCTCTCTGACATTTCTATTGTAGCTTGGTCCTTCTGTATTCAGCACACAATTTTTTTGTCTCATTCTGAAGTTTATGTCTGTGCTTTTATTCAACAGAATTGAGAAGAATGTCATGATTTACAAAACTGAGACACGGGACGTGATCAAGTTCCTGCACATCCACGGTATATCAGGGAAAGTAATTCACCACGAGATGAAAGCCATATATGGGAGGAAAAGCCCTTCCTATGGGATGGAAACCAAGTGGAAACACAAATTCCAAACTGGTAATATGACAATTTTGGATGACCTAAAGACAGAGAACTTCATTCACAAATAATGCCACTCTGGGGGAGAAAGTGAAAATGACCCTGGAAGACAGAAGGATAACCATTGAAGCTGTCATGGCTGTAATCGGTAGTAGTTATGAGTGCTACCTTAAAATATCATTCATCATCAACTACATCTTTATAAATTCTAGTCACGATGGGTGCCAGGATTTCTCCCTCCTGTCCAGAAGAGAATTCGGGAAGAAGCCCATTGTGCTGGTTCATCCCTGTCGAAAGCAATGCAATTTGGATTCGAATTCGTGCCCCATTCTCCACACTTCCTAAACTTGACACCAAGTGGCTTATTTCTGATTTACAGAATGAGACCTTCACCCCAAGGACGCCATTTTGACACCCGCAATAACGTCATTTCTGAATTCATGCTCAACGTACAGTGTTCTAGAAAAACCGCTTACACAGTGCGAAGGATCACTGGCAGAAGTGTGTCACCAAACATTGTGACTATGTAAAGAAGGACTAATTCTACAATAATGTATAAGCTCTCTAAAGTCGTTTCCCTCCAGGTAATTGCAAGAATTTTTGATACCCCCCTCGTATATGCGTCACATTTTTTAAAAAATATTTTGTACATTAAGGTCCAAGGTTTCTTTGTACAATCCCAAGCAGAACAGAATATCGCTCCAATACTGGGTCAGTACCAGCCAATACCGTTCAAGGTTGGCCCAGTATTGGGTTGATATTATTTGCCCGATATAATGTGCTGTTAGGGAAATATGACCGTCTTGTGTCACATATTTCGGTTTGTAAAAGATTACCTCTTAGTTTTGTTCGTCAATGTCAATTGTATCACTTGTCTTCTGAAGTTGACATATAAGACTTTCTTGTTTTGCCCGTTACAAATCTGACTGTAATTATAGTATGATGGGGCTTACTCCACACATCGATCAAACTTCTACCTTGATTTTAAATAGATAAGTCAAGTCTTATATTACTCAAGATCTACACAAAGGGACCAGCCAAGCTAACAAAAATCTGTTAAAATTGACTGTACACATTTCTACAAAAGTATTGTTGCAGTCAAAAGATAGCGATAAAATACTGACGTGCATCACCCTCTTTCCGTTCTCAGCATTTTGTTCCCGATCAAGTGGAACCACAATATTTGACCGTAATAATCTCACCAGGGCAATAGCAAAATGAAATAAATAAACGAAAGTAGATAGTACACACACCCTAGCAGAAGGTATACGTTAATGTGTAAGGTTAATCAAAGGGTATACGGTGTACACCTCCGTATACCCTCGACTACAGCCCTGAGTACTCCCCTTTTATCTTTGCTTCTTACACATGTAAGTCCAACAGATGCAAGACCGTAGCTCATTGCAAGTGATATAGAAAATGTGTTTCCTTTCAACAGTATGAAGTACAGGTATGATAAACAAAAATAGTGCAATGCTGGGAATACCGCCATTCATGTTTGTTAGTAATATCTCCAGAGATGGAGATACTGATATCTTTGTAACTAACATTAAGAATTTGCTGTCAACATTTTACATTTCTGAATATATTTGAATAGAATGGGTCACTGCTAGTTTACAGAAAATCGTTAAATGCTTACATTGAAGCATTTTATATTTCTGTTTAGAAATGTAAAACAAAAAACAAAACAACTTACTATTACCAAAGGAGAATAATATATCACATGGAAAAGCCTCCAAAATACCATCATCTATTTTACTTGCCACTACACAGCAACGACAAGTTGTCATAATTATAATCGTCGAGAGCTCATAACTACCTATTGGGGATAGGGCACACATAGAATGTAAAGTATTATTCGTGCACTCTTACGCCTCATTTCTACCTCATTAGTTAACACAGTAATTGTTCAACCATACTGATATATACATCATTTTAAAGCTTATGAAACAGGTAACAACTTTTATTTCGAATACTTGTTCAATATTGTGAGTTTGAAACAAGCTACACCGTAAAAAGTGTAAATATTGAAAGCAAAATATCGCTATTTTGCGCTTTTGATCAAAATTACGGCAAAACTATTAGAGAGAGCGTACAACGCATGATAAACCTTTTTGTAGTCTGTTATCTAGGAGTTATAACAAAAAGGGAATCATGTTGTTATGTCTATTTATTACGAAGATATAATACATTTTCTGAAAGTCTTTAATTTTGTAGTTCCGGGAGAATTGGGAGGAAGCAAGAGGGGGGAGGGTCGGACACTTTTGAGAAAACACTTCCCTTATGATGCTGTAACATCTGGCAAATTTTCAGCTTCTTACTAATTAGTTTCGACAAGAAACTATCTTTCGCCTTTATTGACTGGACTAAATGAGTCCACTTACAATTTTATATTCCGTCCTTCGGACGTTAACATGATGTTTATTTCACGTAAAGAAATGTTAAACCAACAGTGGATCTTCAATGATATTTGGTGCACAAAAGTGTTTTTAAGCACGACTCATAATCAACATTGCAGTTTATTTAGAAACGGTCTGTACAGATATCGGTCTCGGTAAAAATATATATATATTTAGTAGGAACAACTGTGAGTGAAGTCCCTATGCAGAGTTGTGCTTCATTACTTAATATTGCTTTATTTTTTCAATAAATAAAAATTAGTTCGGTGATTGTAAAACCAATTTTATAGCATGTTTCGGGTAGGGCCTAAATTTGAGGTATCATTCAGGCATTAACCTGGTATGACTGAGCAAAACTTTGGGAAGTTCTCACTCAGGATGAACGATTAATCTCCGGACGTTCCGAATACGAAGCTGACGTTCTACCCAGTAAACTACGACCAGGGATTCTGCCGGGAGTTTCTTTTATGGGGCTATACAAAGTCAAAATTGCGGGGCATAGCTAGAGTTTTTCAGGCTTTCTATACATTTTTAACCATAAATGATTTAAAGTTGTAGGTGTGTGCTGGAACATTTGTGGAAAACACCCCGATTAAGGAGTTCTGGCAGAATCCCTGGCTAGGGATACTAAATTTAAAAATTTAGATTATTTTTATAAATATAATTGAAAAAAAATAGAAGCGATGAGAAAATAAATGGGTTCTGCATGTTTATAAGCAAAGTTCGTTATTAAAATACGTAACGATAAAAGCTAACCTTCACATCCATTATAACAAGTTGAAAATAACAAATTTTCATGCTGACTTAATTTTATTGTCATTCGAAGAGTTTGCAAGAGATAATGAACAAACGTTACGTTTACAAAAGAGGGATGTAATTTCGTATCCCTATTGCGAAGGAAATTATAGAAGGGTATAAAAATAATATTAATGTAAAGCTGATTGCCTATCGGTAGATTTAGAAACTAACAAACAAAGAGATTTTGCTTAGATTTTATGCCCAATTACCAAGCGAAAGTAATTAATTCCTGCTTATATGATTGTGGTGTATAATACACTAATGGTACTAACATCTTTAAGCTTAATGTTGTCATTAGTGCAACAAACTATGAACGTGGAGTTACGTAATCAATATTGAAAATGCCATGAATTAATATGTAACCCATCTAAATCCATTTTTATACTTACCACAAAATACTTAACAACGTAAAACATAATTATTTATCTTTTCTTTATGCATGCAGGATTTCTTTGCGGCGCAGATAAAGCGAACTTTAACACGCTACAATGTGGAATGCTAATTCTGCTATTAACAGTCTCACCAGGTGGAACTGATAACCCAAGTGAAAGTCTTTGGAAAGAGAATTTCCTGTCATGAGACCAGCATGAATTTATTTATATATCCCGCAGTCTCATTTCCTCTACTGAAGTGGAAAACTTTTTTCAGCAACTTTTTTTTTTCGTAAAACACTAGAAAAGATATAGTCCAAGCTACATTCAAAGCAACTTAACAGAATGCTTAAGGCAATATCAGAGATCTATGAGTGGATTCCAAGGTAGTGGGATGCTTAGAATACCTATTTTTTTTATGTCTAAGGGGGGATAATATGTAAAAAGTTGCTTAAACACTTTTTAAAAGTATCTTCTTAGAAAGTGAAACTGAGTAGTTATTGTTATCACATTAGCTCAGTAATATCAACCCAAAGTATCCTTATACGCTTAGGGTCTATGACTTTCGCAAATTCTATCTTGGCTGCTTAAAAGTAATATGTTTCTTTCTTACAGGGTGTTTGAGAGTTCAATCCGATACTTATAAAATTTTAGTCACTCTCCAGGAAGCATTTCTTAATTTTTTTTCATATTTTTTCACATTTTTTCACATTCCTTTACTTTTTTTCACATTTTGTTCACATTTGTTCATGTCTGTTCAAATATGTTTATATTTTTTCACATTCCTTCACATTTGTTTACATTTGCATTATGATCAGACGCATATTAGTATTATCCAATTAAAACTAATCTCAATATTTTTACCTTATAATCTATCTAATTACTACCTTCTTTGATTTCAACTTTCAACTTCTTTGGAAATCTACTTGCAGTCAGTTATCAATTTCCTCCCTATGAAAACGTCTTAAAAGTCTTGAAAATGGTGGAACTGTATACGAAACTCTATATATGTCCTTTGGTTTCCGATATTAAAAGTTTTTATTTATACAACACACTTCCAAGTAATATTGCCAGGTCTTACGTGTTTCTATAAGCTGTACGTTTTCTTGTTTTGGTGGTGGTGGAAATAAATTATTTTTTTACGTTTTTGAAGAAATTCACAATATTAACAAATATATTTGAGAAAGTGGGAACAAGATTGAACCGTTCATTATTAAAAGGATACATTTCTAATTTTATAAGTATCACTGGACTGACAGAGACTGTTTGTTTGTTTTTGAATAACGAACAGAAACTTTTTACAAAAAAAGTAAGTAAATAGGTTAGAAACTGGTAGGGGATAAGAAAAAATAGACGTAAGTAGTTTCGAAAGGTGACACCAGGTAGCAGTCAGTACTCCTACTTTGTTCCAAATCCGTGAGCAATGACAACGATCATTAACAAAGTCAGTGCAGCTTGAAAATGGCGTCCGTACGTTAGACGAAACAGCGGACAATGATGTGTTTGTTGTGGATAAAAGACGTTCGTATGAAGGACATTGATAAAGAAATGCGTCCTGTGACTTTCACTTATTTACTCCGCTCAAAGCTCATCTTGGCAGCAAAAGTTTCGCGGATGTTGCACTTGTTTAACGAGAGGTCCCTACAATGATTCAGCCACACACCTCAAATTCTCAAGCGCACTCCAACTTAATTTTTTTTAGTAAAATATTGATAGAAATTGTGCAAAATTCCACTTACATTCTCCCCATTTTGACTTTACACCCCTAAAACTGAAAACCCTGACGGAATCCCGGTGTCTGTATGTGGATGTGCCAGCAACCTAAATTCTTTTATGCAGCAAGTATTGGGGCACTCGTATATCAATGGGCGGTTATGTGGAAAAATAAAACAGGTTGCCACGTATTTCAGTAACCAATGCAACCATTGTAGAATGCATGAAGTTATAGAATCACCAAGTCATGACCTTTCAGTAAACGAGGCGTTACAGTAAAATAGGGTGAAGCTCAGAATTCAATATAACAGCAAACTAGACATATGCCCTTTTAATCATAAACGGTTCTATTTTAAGTGGATACAGTTGGTATCCTCAACCACATGACATTCAGGAAAGCAATATGGTCCAACAAACTAATAATTACCACAAAATAGCGATTTTTAGTTATTTTCATTATAGTAATAATGTCAATATAAATCGTCTTTAATTCTAAAAAAAACCTGGTAATCCTACAGGCAAGTGATGAATTTGTTAAATGATTTTAACTCCGGAGAGATATTTAATAACTATTTCTGATAGTGAAATACACCATATTCTTCGACCGTGTGACTGTAAGCGTGTTGCAGAAAATTAGGAGAAAGGAAAGGTTTTTCTTCTTATAGATTCTTGTTTGTTGGTTACATGGCCTACCTGTCCACTTCCACATTTTCCTCTACACCACACACAAAAAAAAATGATGAATGTCATTTTAGTGGTTACTTTGAGGGAGGATTAATGGTTATGTTGTCACTGGACAAACATTTTTTTTAAAAAGAACAGAAAAGAAAAGATGGACACACCCTTCATAAAGAGAGACAGCTATTACCTTTGAACGTAAATGTCTCATCTTTTATCTCATTGTCATTCTGACATAAGCAGGAAACACTTCTATTTATTTTTTCTGAGGTCTAGGCTTTGAACCTTGCCTGGGATTTATTTCTTCAATGAGTGATTGGAATAATATTGATTAAACATGTTCATAGATGTTCTGTCTGAAGACAGGCCCAGATCCAAAGGCCTAAGGGCAAGGTGAATAGATGGTTGTTTTCCATTGCCTTCCATTGGATGATGATGGCATCCTAAGAACGAGATCTACTGTTTAACACAGGCTTCAAACTTATGTCCTCACCAAGAATCGAACCCGGGACTCCTTAATTACAAGGCAGCGAGCGTTAATATTCACCCACTAGTGATAAAACATATATGAGAAAATTCTAAAATTCCTTTACCTTAAAATCCAAAGCGAATATATTCGAAAAAGATATTTTAATAGATTATTACAATTCCATGAATATTCAAATTACAACACATGTTGCTTTTATAAACTTAACCTATCAACTAACTTTCCGACCTATCAACCAACCAACATATCACTCACTCACTCACTCACTCACTCACTCACTCACTCACTCACTCACTCACTCACTCACTCATTCATTCACTCATTCGCTCGCTCACTCATTCACTCACTCATTCACTTACTCACTCATTCACTCCCACACTCATTCATTCACTCACGCACTCACTCACGTGCTCACTCACTCACCCATTCATTCACTAACACTCATTCGCTCACTCATTCACCTACTCACACACTCAGTCATTCACTGACACTCATTCGCTCACTGATTCACTTACTCACCCACTCATTCACTCACTCACTCATTCCTTTAACTTTATTTTTTATGGACCAGTCTAGTAACTTTGGACTTCGGCCCGTCACGATTCGCCTTTATTTGTTAAAATCCACACCCATGCCCCTGCCGGGACTCGAACCCGGAACCCTCGGGCCGATGACCTATCGCCGCAGACCCCCTGCCACCCGGCCGGCACTCACTCACTCATTCACTTACTCACTCACACACTCACTCACTCATTCATTCACTGACGCACTCACTCACTCACTCAATCAATCAATCAAACAAAGAAAGAAATAACTCATTCACTCGGCTATTTGTATCATTAATTGGTGTATCAACTCAATCAATAATTTGTCTGAGCATCCAATCAACAGATGCATCAATCAATAAACTAGCCAACATGATAAAATGAATGGGTCATGGTAGATGAGGACATATTATTCCGGAAAAGTACAATTATTCATAATTGATAAAATTTTATTCGCTTAAACTGGATTTTATAAACTGACACCCCTGCAATACCGTCGTGACCTTGGTGTCGTTCAACTTGTCCCATCACTTTCAACAACGTGCTTCAGCTTGTGAAGAGTTTGTACTTCTTAGTGTCCGATTTCTCTGTGAGCCGACTTGCATACGAACATAGATACGATTATATTTATTTATACGTAAACAATAGACAAAAATCAAATAGTGTATTGTAATTTCATAAATAATAACAATGATAATAACTAAATTATAATTATAGCCATCTAGTGTACTTTTTAACAGCAATGCACATATTTCGGTGTGGCTTCTTTTTTTAAATTAACTTGTTAATATATAAAAAATACAATATATGTTTTCTTGTTTCGTAATGCAATTTTTACACGACTTGAGGTGAACAATCGCTATTTCGATTACTCCTTCTAGTTCCTCCGAAAATTGTCAGACCTTCAGAATACTTCCTGAGAATCTACGGTGCCAAAGAATCCGGTTAATAAACTCTCTCATACACACAAAAAAAGTTCGAGGCCATGACAGCCGGAATAAGTGGCCTTTCGTGACAAACTTATCACTCTCTTTACATGAAATTCTCTAACACTGGACACGCATGTTTCACTTGTATGACGTAACATATATTATCTGACGTAATTATATGAAAAGAAGAACGTGGATATGCTTCCTTTATCTTTAGTTTGCATTGAAAAGGGAAGTGTAACATAAAAAGAAATGATAAATAAATCTAACAACAAAATGAAGACAATATGGCAAATTATTAATCGGGATTCTAATAGATCGAATAACTCAACCATGTCTACCCCATTTTGTCCAAATTATTTTAATGATTTTTATGATTGAACAGATACTATGGATAATTTACATATACACGATAATCTATCAGAATTTAATTTTGATACTTCTAATGAGTTACAAAGGTTTTATTTTCGAAATATCACAGAGGATTGGATTAATAAGCATTGAAAAAATTAAAGAAATTCAACAAGTGAGGACATCTATGGATTATCTAGTGTTCTGTTTAGGTAAATTGTTGATGTAATAATTGAACTCCTCACGATACTAATAAACTGGACTTTGTATACAGGGATATACCCTGACTGCTTAAAGATCTCTATTATAACGCCGATCTATAAAGGTAAGGGATCTAGGAAAGATCCCAGCAATTATAGGCCATTCTCCTTGACTCCAATTTTTTCGAAGGTTATTGAGTTCTGTATTAAAGAACAATTATATGCCTACCTGAATGATAATGGTTATTTGTATAATAAACAATTTGACTTTAGAAAATTATCTTCAACTAGTAAATCAATTGAAAGAGTAGTAACTGAAATTTATGAAGGTTTTGAGAAAGATAATATAGTAAGCCTTACGATGATAGATTTTAAAAAGGCTTTCGATTCAATACATCATAAAATATTAATTACTAAATTCTCGAATTTTAACCTTTCCAAAAACAAGCATATTTTGGTCTTACTCATTATGTACTTTCCTATGGAGTAATGTTCTGGGGAGGCGCTTCCGGGGCAAAACAGGTGTTCTTTTTTACTACAAAAATCGGCTATTAGATGTATTATGGGTCTAAATCCTACGGATTCATGTAAAACTAGTTTTAAGGAACTGAAAATATTAACTTTGCCTTGTTTATTTGTTTTTAATTGCCTGAAATATATAAAAGAAAATATAGACAAATTTAGATTAATAGGCTCTCTGCATAACTACCCTGTTAGAAATGGTAACAACAGATATCCACCTAAAATAAGACTACTGAAATCTTACAACAACTACCAACATATTGGAATAAGAATGTTTTAGAAACAATAATTTAAAAAGATTTAATAAAGAAATTAAAGAAATATTGGTTAACTCGGCGGCATATGATATTGAGGAAATAACAATAGCTTTGCAAAATATAGAGTAAGTACATGAATAAGAGAAAAGATAGTAATTCATAACTTTTAGACTCCATGCAAATACAATTGTAAATATTTTGAAGGGACAATTGAAATAATGAATAAACTGTACATAGTGGATTACACGACTTATAATTTGACTTGTACATGGCTAGACTATGTTTGTATTTTAATTATATTCAAAATTGAAATTTATTGTTTTGTATATTGACATTATTCGAACATTATATATATGTGAATGAACGAAATAAAGAATAAAGAACAACTATCGACAGCTAACTGTAAAGGCCATTTCTTCAAAAACACTGAACTGCTGAACAAGACTATATTATTCGTAAAAAAT
>JAGDQP010013579.1:17512-44724 GCA_022664845.1 Lepisma saccharinum
ATTTTTTACGAATAATATAGTCTTGTTCAGCAGTTCAGTGTTTTTGATCTTAATTGCAAGACGTGCAACTATGTTTTGTTGTCGGCCATTTCTTATTCGAATAAAAATGTGAATATTTAAGAAAGGATAAATTGCTGATAATAATGTCAACTGATTGATACTATTACTGTGCTATTTTGTACCTTACTTGATTAGTTTTTCACTCCAAGACATTTTTCTCCCTTCAGGGTATCGAACAAACCTTGCTTCGGAAGACTGAAACGCCACAGCGGGGACATCAACTTTCAAAATGGGCTATCTGATGGTTATTCCGTTCTGTTGTTGTTGTAGTAACCTAGCGTTTCTTGTTCAAAGATATAAGCACTACAGGTAAAAGTTTTATAAGAACAAAATACGAACAAGAATTTATGTTGTGTGGCACCGAACGCGTAGGAATAATGATTCGTACCTACGCTGTGTGTGTGTGTATGTTTGTTAGTTTTCATATTTTTAAAGATTTTTATACGCCTACGCAATAACGGGAATTCTAATTTCTCAGCTAAAGTAAATAATCTCAAAATCTTAGATAGTTCATTTGATACACATTCACATGTACTATTGGGACCTCTTTCCAAAAATGATCTCTCTCTCTCTCTCTCTCTCTCTCTCTCACACACACACACACACACACACACATGCACACGCACTTTAGGTACGGAGGCCTCTTAAGAGTTGAGAGGTAATTAAAGTATTTTAGAGATACTGGTAAGAGATAAGACAAAAATGAGGTAATTAAGTGTCGGAATTTTGACCACGCGACACCTTCGCTTAGCCTAGCTCTGTAGTGTGATGGATTGATTTTATTTTGATTTTAAAATCTCTCCTACCCTATAGTTGCTTTTATTTTTATTATTTTGTATTTTTTGGTATTGAAAAAAAAACAAATCACTAACTCATATGTAGATATCCTTCCGCGCGCTCACATAGAGTGTTTATTTTCCCACCATTCTCATTAATTTACATGTTGTTTTCATTTATTTTAATAAAGTATGTGACATGTATTGATTTCATGCGTCAATAAATTTAATTTCCAACAGACAGGTGCATTTTTATCACCACTGTCCCTAATCTCTAGCCGACGTATATGATTGGCAACCGCATCAGAGGATCTGCTTTGATATGAAAGGTAGACAAAAATTTATAGGCTCAACATATTTATAAACCACCGTATAGGTGTGGCTGGAAAGCTTCTATATTTTGTCACTATGAGAAACCCAATGTCTATATTTGTTATTCTTTCGCATTGGTGTTTTGCTTAAATTAAGAGAGGAAAAAGAAAGATTGATTCCATATGTTATTATTCTTATAAACAGTATATTTAATTTTAGAAATGACATTACAATGTTTCTTTCGTAACACTATGTTTTCGTCATCAGTTAGAGATTTCATAGTGTCTGCTAGTATTGTATTTGTAAAAAAATATTAATGTAATTGATTCTAGTATTATTTCTATCATAACGTTAGTTCTAACTTTATGCTTTGCAAAACTGACAAGTTTATCGCCGCAATAAAAAAAACGCTCTTCATTGGATTCTATCCTTGCTAAGACCAAGTCAGCCTCTTTCCCTCCGGCGTCGCAAGCACCCAAAAATGTATTGCGTTTTAAATGTCGATTACAATGTTATTTGAATTCAGTTAAAAAAAATAATTATTTCCTCATGTCATCCTTGAGGGTGTTTTAAAACTAACTAAATACTTCGGAAGATATTTTTTTCTATAAACAGTAAGAAATATTGAATTGATTGATTCAATTGAAATATAGAAATAACTTTCTATGTATTTTCTATTTATTAGATGAATGAAAAATTTTCATTTCTTTCTAGAAGAATATCTGATTTACAGATTAACTTTCTCAGGCATTTCACAGTTTTTTTTTAAAGTATGTATCCTTGAAATCTTTTAAATATATTTCAATTTTAAGCCTTATATTTTTTTTTTAAATAATACTTTTTAATTTTAACTTTTGGGGCTGGTACAGCTCTCTTTTGATGAAGACAATTAGGGCTGCCGCTGTTTTAGTTTTCAGAATTCATTTAATTTATCTTTAAAATCAAATTCAACATCTTCGGGATTTCCGGGATACTAATTTTCACAGGTATTAAACTCACAGTATGTGTTTGTCTAAGATATACGTCGCAGCGAAAAGTATAAAAAGTAGCTTAAGAAATAAAGAAAAAAAAAATTCAATTAAAATTTATATCAAACAAAATTTGATTTTAATTTATCTTATCCCCATTTCATAAGGTCAAGAAAATCAAGTAACTTATTATTAAGTATTTGTTCAATGAAGTATAATCAAATATTTACCCTTCGTAGTGAGAAAAATGGAACGATTCCCTTTTGTGTATGCAATTTGCAACTATATAGTGTAATTTCGTTGGCCTATCACCAAAGGATAATAACATTTAATTCAAGTCTCTTACCAATAGCTTTAAACTTACCGATCCTAACGTTTTCAATTCAGATTACCTAAATCCGAAAAAGTACTATTTATCTATCGATTCTCATAATTTTTCTATAAGAATTTTTGGTTGTTGCATTTAGTAATTCTTGTTTTCTTTGTACGCGTCAACAAATGTAACTATTCGGCAATACATAATGAAGAAATATAACTTGTTTAAACATAAGCAGGAAGAAAAAATTGTGAATGGCAATATGAAGAAAGGAAAGAGGAACCTGTTTCTAGCTTCATCTAGTGAGTAAATATTGTAACGTAAGTTAAATTTCTTCTCGAGTTCATCATTTTTGTATTGTATACTGCTGAAAGGGTAGATCCTTAAAGGAAATTTAAATAATGTCCATTCATCTCGCTGTTGTGTTTTTGTTTCTGTTTTAATATATGCTTTATCTTCCCCAACAATGTCAGGGACTCATATCAGTCTTCTTTCTTTATCTGTTTCATCTTCAACCTTTGGTTACAATGTCTACAAAACCATTGTTCTAACTAGACCCTTAATCACTTTTTTTTCTAAATAGACATTTAAAATAGAACTCTACGAACACACTTTTCAACATGGCAATCATATTCTGCTTGTCTCTTCCAAGTAGTATCAAAGATTACTGTAATATGTTTTTACTAACGTTGATGAAGTACTCACCGATACTAGTGGCGGATTCAGAGAGGGGAAGAGCGCCCCATGAAGGAAAAATAGGCTACTTTTTAGAGCATTTATTTAAATAATTTATCTTTTAAAAAAAAGGCTTCAATTTTTGTCCGCATTAGAAATATCAATATTTGGGGATAACAGTGTTAAATTCCATGATAAAACTTCCCAATATTAGGTGTAAAAGATTAATTGCAAGTTAAAAAATCACGTAGTGGGATAATATAGAAAATGTCCTTGCCCCTCCCCTGGGTCACGAAAATCCTGGATCCGCCACTGCCAGTTACAGCGCATTTGAAATGCTTTAGTACGTCTTATAGTAACTCTTAAGCATTCTGAGCATCTAACACCTTTTTCCAATAGCTTACAGTGGTTAAAAGTCGCACGGCGAAGTTTTTTTTTTTAATGTTTCTATTCAAAATTCTAAGTGTTCCGGAATCTCCATATCCTTCTCAAAGTTTCTAGTTTCTAAGCGATCATCAATCAAAACACAAGGTTCCGTACGAATATATTACTTTCTATTCCTCACCGTAATTCTTCTTTCTACGGCTGGGTCATCCCGCACGTGAAACGCACTGCCGATCTATATAAGGAACTCAACTTCATTATCAAATTTTTTGGTCTTTGTTTCATAACCACATCTTAGACGCAACACTATAAAAAGTTACAGCATTCTTTCATTTCTTTACATTTTGACCAATAGATTTCACTGATAATTATTCAATCTGTATTCATGCTTGAAAGGTAGAAAAGGTCGCTGATAGCCTTAATTTTATCAAGTAAAACAAAACGTAAATAAGTAAATAAATTTCACTTAACATGAGATGACGATCAAATTAAAAGAACTTCACCCTGTTTAATGAAGGTGACTACTTCGAGTGATTTTGTTACAAACTAGAGTTAAAATTAACTTGGCTATCAACTTGCTTATGCTTTCATTTTTCTCTTGGTGTTCTAAGTATCTAAATATTATAGTGAGATATACCCAAAATGTTTCAGAAGGTAAATTGGTGTTCACGCTTCAAGAGCTTTTAAACTTATCCATTGTATCAAGTTAAAACGGTTCACTCTATTCCAGGAAATAGAATGATTGTATTCTGGATATTTGTCGTGTAATAAATTATCATATTTCTGGATAGAATTCTGCATATATTTCGATGTACACTGTTCGTAAATTTCATATTTTAAATTTAAATTTTGAACTTTGCATTTAAGTTACCCAAATGATTTTATTTTATTTTAGTCCTTTGTTCAACCGTAGCAGCCAGAATCATAACTGTAATACAATGCTGGCTGCTTTTCACGGGAACTTTTTCTGACTGATCAATGTACGTTTAAACTTCGAAACAAATATGTTCAATTATACAAAGTACAATATACTGTACTTGTGTTTTAATTTTACGGAAGATTGGATACTTAGAAGTCTTAGAAAGGTTTGTAAGGAATAAATATGAGATTACTGAAGAAGAACCCGGTAGTACACATACATTGCAGAAACGTGGACAAACTATTAGTACCAAAACGTCATTTCAACTGTCTGTAGTGAGATTCGAACCTGGAACTTTCCGCACTTGTCTTTGGTATCTTGCCATTTTAACCACTACGCTATGGAGGCACCTTCAGAGCGACTAATATTTTACTATTCCTTTTGTATTGCGAAGACTTTCCTGAAGCAAAGATATGCATATAGACTTGAATTACATACAAGAATAGTCGATTGCCTTTTGTTAGAGGTATCAAGGCTGCTTCGTTCATTTTTCTCTCCCATCCCGTCCCGCCAGATACTTGACAACGTTAATAATAAATGGCAGTGCGGTTAAGGTGGCATTACTTCTGGGGTTAGGACTTGCGTTGGTAAATGAGGGGAATATAACAATCGGGCAGCCATTGCGCCACCTTGATGTGGTCCAGTTGCCTTTCCGACCTTGAGCAAATCATGGCCTACTTGCAATATTCCTCCACGTCGGTAGCTCCCTCAAACCCATATATTGGGCCAAAAGCCTTTTTTCGCTAAAATGCTGGCTTAATAAACGCCATTGTCCAGCCACCTATTAACCAGCAGCCGCCACAAATCCAGACGTCCTCCCACGCGCAAGTGGCAGCATTATGTTGTTCAACGGTTTTATCCGACGTTTAATAATGTTTTAAAAGAAGTATAAATGAACGTTTAGAATAAAATTTGGTTTCAACGTCCAAAGTAAACAATGAAAAATAAACCGAAATTTTGAAACATTAATAAAACATTTAATTAACGGCGAAATATAGTTGAAAAAGACAATGAAAATACCATTAAAAATAGCACCGACAAATGTGTTTTAAAATTTGTCCGTCTGAATAATCATGTACAAGTTTAACATGTTTTCAATATACAAAAGATAACACAAAAAATACTTAATATCATTTAATAAACTTTCAATTATAGTTTCTATGCAACTAAATTAGAGCGAAACACTTGAAATTAAAACTATACCATAGTTGAAAAGAACGGTTGAAAACTCGTCATATTAACGTCTTATCAACGATATCAACCTTGGTTGAAATATGATTTAAAGTTAAACGTATTGTTTTCAACCGATAATGATTAAATAATAAAATTAAGCAAATATCAACGTTGAAAACACATTTGTGTGCTACTGGGGAAAATGAGAATGAAATAAAGAAGCCTAAAATGTTGGTAATTTTATAAATACGAGATTGATGAAGATAGAGCGGTTAATAGGAACTTTCTGGAAGCTTTTGATTCATTTATAACGAATAAATATGAGATTGAGGAAGAAAGAAAATAAAAAAATAAAATCACGAGCATTAGAAACATTTAATAAGTAGAAATTGATGAAAAAGAAGAGATAAAACTCACAAACATGTAGCTTAATTTTTAATATCGAAGAAAATAAAGTTTATTGCTACTAATAAAAAAAAACAAGATAGCTTTCTTTCGAAGTTTACTCACTCAAGAGCATATAGGTTTTCTTTTCGGAAAGGATTTCATTAAATCATTTGGTATTTAAGCTATGTTAGGTGGGTACTTTCTATAGTCCAGAGATGAAACCGAGTCACATTCGGTGACGCGGCCTGACCCAAGCATAGGTAACCTGGAGACCCGGTTACGTGGTCCGAAACTTAATTTGAGAAAGTCAATCTTCACCCGAATGATCAGAAACCAGGTTTTGACCGAAATCACCACACTGACTTAACTCGGCGACCTGATGATCAAATCTTGACCCAATTGACCCGGTGTCCGGTCTTGCTCCTGTGGTTTCAGTCAATAAATGTTGTAATTTATCAGATTCCTTAGAAGTGATCTTATGTACGGGAAATATCCATACTTTTAAAATTTTGTAATGGTTTTATAATAATTATTTTTTTTTAAAAAAGTTATCTCAGAATAACCTTTCGGACGGGGTATATTTTGTCATTTTCGGGATTCGTAGACTATTTCCATATGCTTTTACTGTTCTTACAACCGTTTTGAGTATTTTTCGTGCTCTGGGCACTGGGCTCTGGGTTAAAAGAATAGATTTGGGTCAAATGTTGAGTCGGTGACCCGTTTCAGCTCCGCTGTAGCCCTGCAGTATCGATCAAAAACCATAATCATAACAGATAAATGCATTAATTTTTCAAGTAACAATGAATTAAGTGTCGAAAACTATATAAAATTAACACACACGCACTCCCCTCCACACACACACACACACACACGCACAAGTTGTGCCAATCTTCATTTAGTCTTCAAATTTCATATGCCCCATAAGAAAAGCAAAAATAGAATTGGAATTGAAATAAACTTGTATTGAGCTATATGAAAATGATATTTCCATAATATAAAAATGATTTCAACTAGCAGCAGCACTCTCGTAGAGAATTGTGTATGTCCTCTAATTAAACAACTGTTTGAAACATGCTAGAGTTGCTGCTTTCCTCTTGAATGGCTTAGTATGTTGTTCTGGACACCTGAACCTAGTCTCAGTTTAAAACCTACGAATGGTTCGTAACCTACGTTCAGTCTCGACCTTAAAACCAAATAGCTTGATTAAGAGTACACTTACAACAAATCAACTCAACCAACACCAATTCATATACAAAAAACGTTTCACATCAGCGACTTCCATTAACGTATATAGCAAAGCTCATTTAACAACGCACACGATCCCTGGATACATTTAAAGATATTGTTTTCCTTCGCAGGAGTCTTGACAACTAAGAACGTCCACAGGGACACAGGCCAAACCAAGACTTGGTCTAGAACATAGCAACAGTCATTAACAACACACTCGAGTACATAATTTTGTTGCGAAGTGGTTGTGTAATACTAAAACTACTTACGTGGATGTTCCCCCAAGTTGAGTGTTGCTTACAGAACTAGATAAATATGTTTCTCTAACAACTATTCACAGTCCCTTCTTAATTAGTACTTACTTCAAAATATTATTTGACGTAGACTTGAAACCATTGCATTACCAATGCAATAGTCCATAACAATACGAGCAATGATAAGAAAGCAGTATTTTCCCCCGTATCAATAGAAAATATTATGGAACGTCAGTGGATTTAACAGCCAATTTCAAGCTCCCTCTACACCTATTGCGCTTACAATCTTGATATCGTAGGAATTCTAATAAATATTGCTGAGGGAAGTAAAATGGCGTAAGTCGTATGGTAGTAATTAAGTCAATAATTATAAGACCCTAGCTGAAACAATAGCAAGGAACTTATTGAAAACAGCAACGTGAAAGAGTTTCAAATATTTTAGGATGCACTTCTCATGACCTAGTGACGCAAACTTAAGATCACTACTGAAAAGGTAGTGCACACTTATGCTCTGCTAACACCGAACAACTAGAACGAGAATTTTTCTACGTTTTCTTTTAATTACAACTGAAAAATGTCCTGATAATGGCACAGAATGACCTAGCTGTCCTCTTCCCCTCATTGAAGTACTTTATCCTTAAGAATGTTCACTGGCTTAGGCCCTCCATACCGGTACAACTCTGAAGCATCATGAACTGGGCAAGTAAACAAAATAAGGTTGGGATCTTTCATATTTAAAAAGTGTTCCAGCAAAGCATTTTTTTTGTTTCCTTAAATTCCAAGTACTTACTTTTGCGTCATGCAATCACTAAATTAGTTTGTATTAAATGTTCGAGAAGTGTTCGAGAAGTTCACCTAGTGACTTGCCCGCATAAAATTAATTTTCCGTTGTAGCTTAGATTACTAAATACGAATCGGCATATGAATGAGTGGTCGGTTTGAATCTTGCTCAAGGCGGCCCATTTTGATGAGCTTCGTTCTCAATTTCACTGAGAGAGTACCGGGATGGTGTCAAGGATAGAAGTTTGATACAGTTTCCCATCGTCAGAGATTGGACTGACATACGAAGATCATCCATTCCTATTTTATTAAAAGGAAACATTAATAAACATTACTTTACAAGGACGATTATAGTAACTGCTGACTTCTGCACGTCTTGGTTATAGAAGTGCAATAAATTTTAAAAGATGCGTACATCCGCGAACCCCGAACCTGCAACGGTGACTCAGCGTTCTGCTCGACATATCATCGAGATTCTGATTTGCTAGCTGAGAAGTCCTCTGAGACGGTTCACTCCGAAAAGAAAAATTAAAGAATCGAGGAAAAAATAACCAATTTTGTTAATTTTACGTGCATAACAAGAACATATCTAATGGGGAGATAATTCTATGGAAAGAATCCAATTCTTTTGGCTCAATGGCTAACACTAGGAACTTTGTATCGGCACTGAGAACGCACCCGGGTTCGATTTCTGCTGGTGGCTATCCAGATAGTTTTTTTTATGATTTTCTTCAGTTTCACTAAGTGACTGTGGGGATTATATCATGGCCGGCTCTATATCATGGGCCGCGGTTATATGCTATGATTAAGATCCGGGCAGCTACCTTCCTCATCACTTTCTTTTAAGAATTCTCAACGACTAATGCTGTTCGTTAGATCTAGGACTGGCTTAGGCACCATAATTGCTAATCTTGCCGGTTAATATGTATCAAATAATAATGAATTCGTTGTCTAAAAACTGTTTTTAGTTTATTTGACGGGTAGTTCAAGATCTTTGTAACAAGAAAACATTTCTATGTTTACCAAATAAAATACCTAAAGAATTTTGAGACGAGAAGAAATATCAACTTTTGTGTGCATGCCATACATTTTACAGTAAAAACGAAAACAAATTTTTCAAAATAAATAAAATCAAAGTATAGTAAAATTCCATCGGTAGTATTTTGCAACGAAAATTTATATTTGGAATTCATATCCAGAAAAATACTTTCACACCACAACGCCTGATTTGCCGATCGCGAAGATCGCTCCGAGAAATTGAACACAGTCTCCAATCTTCTTACACCAGACATTCTGACATATTCCTTCGGTTTGTTCTTCAACGTCTGTTGAGTATCAGAATTATATCTTAAATTAAGACCAGAACTCTATACATTATATTTACTCCTTCCATTGCCAGATAAGCTCTAAGCACAGACAAGCTGTAGTCTAAGATGCTATCAAGGTCGAAGATGTAAAGTTTGACGCTTTTTCAGAGTGAATCTTGATCAATATATTTGTTTTTAGAATTGAAGCATCGCGCTTTTTCTTTCAAAAAATTTAAATGTTGTGAGTTTTACAGAAAAATATAAATATACATATTTCTTTTATATAGTTTGCAACAATACGCCTATTGTAATGAAGATTAAAATAAAATGATTTTCATTTTAATGGATAAGTTATTGGCCTATTTTCTAATATAGAAATAATACGATTTCCGTTGAAGGTGTTTAAATAAGAGAAAGCTGCTTATAAGCTTCATGAGGATATGAAATATATATGAAAAAAGATCGACAATAGCGATGACGAAACAAGCCATCACTAAGAAGAAGAATAGGATCAATGAACAGAGAGTTGAGGAAGAGAGTCCTGTTTTGTATGGAGTATTGTGTTTTATGGAATAGAAACGTGAATTCTACAAAAGAGTTAATAAAGAAAATTGGAAGACTTTGAAAAGTGGATATGGGAAAGAATGGAAACAACCGTTTGGATAAAGAAAATAAATGGAAAAGTGCTGAAGAGAGTGCACGAGAGAAGAACCTTGGAGACAGTAAAAACGTGAAAGAGAAACTGGTTAAGACATTGTGTGCGCAGAGATTATATGCTGAAGGATGTGAATGAAGGTATGGTTAAAGTAAAGAGAGGAAGAAGATGAATATAACTCCTTGTCAATATTAAGGAAGATAAATCATATGTTGAGATAAAAAGGAAAGAGAAAGACTAGTATGAATGGAGAAAGTTTAGCTTGTCTTGAACGATCTGCCCCTTTCGGGAGAAAAATGATGATACACAAACAAATATTAATTGTACATTTATTGTAATAATAATATAATTCGCATACATTAAAACGTGAATAGTATAAATACTAGTGTGATGTGAAAGTTCAGGGTTAGAGTTACTGGTGGCGGATAAGGGAATATCGAACCAAATGTATTGATTATCCGAAATATTAGCGATTAAAACCAGTACTGCTGCCTTGAAGTTAGTAAAGGGATATACAGAGACTAAAGAAAGATAACGCCGAACAAAATATAATGTACAGGGAAGCAGCGCCACCATTACCACAGTGAGGTTGAAGCTGAACAACATCGGTTTAGAGATGGACAAGGGACGACATCTTTGATGTTTGCCTTTACTGCGAGGTCCTACAGAGGAAAGCTCTTCACCGATGTCAAGAAAGAAGTTAGTTGTCTTTTCGTGATGTAACTTAGTCATCTATTCGATTCTCCAGGCCGGGACTGCTTCAGAGAACTCCAAGAATATATTAAGAAAGGCATTATAATAGCAACGTGAAACGTAAAACTTTATACAAAAGGCAATCTTCAGACGTTGGTGACCGAGAGAGAAGTACAGGATGGGCATGCTAACGATAGGAGAAGTTCAGTGGTAAAGTAAAGAAAACATTTAACAGCACAAATGCACTTTCTACAACGGGAGAACTCAGTCACACCGTTTTGGGACACTATTGCAAATTAATAACAGTGTCCTTCCGGTGGTTCAGAATGTTGAGTTCGTGAAGGAAAGACGTACACATTACGATGGATACTAGAGGGTACAATACGATATTAATAAATAAATGCCCATGCTCTGACCGAGAAAGGCGATGCTGACGACAAAGATATATTTTGCGATGAGCTAGATATATTGTTTGACCCATTATCGAAGTATAATACGGAAATTGTGTTAGGAAATTTTGAACACAAAAGTAGGCAGGGAACAAAATTTTAGACCTACTATATTCAAACTAATTCTTTGACGAAGTCAGCAACTACAATAGAGAAAGACTGATAACCTTTTTGATTTCGAAAATTATAATAGTAAAAAGCACGTACTTTGAACGCAAAGTTATACACAAACATATATCGATAACTACAGATGGTAAAACACACAATCAGATGGATTGACAAAGATATACAAACATAATGGAAGTTAGGATTTACAAAGGAGCGATGGGGGGAGGGGGTTACCGACCATCAGTTAGTGATCACAGAAATAAGGGAAAAGTTGTATATCGCATATAGTTAAAGCAAAAGGTAAAAATAAAACTTAAATTCGAAGTAAAACTATTAGGTAACCGAAGAGTAAAGGCAGAACACCAACTCCAAACCTCAAATTACTTTGATATCTTAGTCAACTCGAGTAATAATAAAGATGACATTAATAATCTATATATTAAAAAAGTTTGCTAAAAAGGGCTTTGTCCAGTCCGCCCGGCCGTTCTACTTCACCGATTTTGATTGTTCTATTTTTCGTATTTCCAGATTATCACGTAGATGAGCCATCAAGAAACCGCATTCCTCTCCGTCCAGTCTGAACTGAAGGAGAAGCGTTTGAGTGTTATCCCCTACACATAGGAGAGTCTGGTTGCGATAAAGGGGACGCAGCCCCCCACAAAACTTACCAAGTGAAGGGGCAGCCTGCTACGTGGAAGCGAGTATTATTGAATGGCCCAATGGCCAAAATAATATATTCACCCCGCACCAACGGGTGGGTACTTCTGTTCGGATTAATTATTATGCAATTGAAGTGAATAAGATATGAAAGGCAATTCATGACACAGGGCAGGACGCAACAAAAGAACTTGTAATTGAGAAGAAAGGACAGGGAAACAAGCTTTGGTTTGATTCAAAATGCATTAACCTTCATGAGGGACGGAAAAATATAAGGCAGCGATGTCTAAGCATTAGAAACGAAGCAAATATAAATCACTACAGTAATAAAAAGGAAAAAGAAATAATGCAGAAAATTCAGAAGATAGAGGGAAATAATAAGATAAATAACATAAGAGATCTATACAAAGGGGTAAACTTGCTAAGAAAAGGTTACCAATTAAGGCTGATTAGAAATGATCATGATTAGAAATGGACAAGGATGATTAGAAATGAACAATGATCCTACTCTTCAGGTTGATCCTACTAAATTTCTCTACGTGTAGAAAAACTACTTCGACAAGGTTCTTAATGTACAAACAGGTGAAGCAGCAGAGAAATTTGAAATCCATACCACGTTACCGTGAAGACCCGAAACTAGAGAGACGGGGGTAGAAAAATTAATAAAGAAACTGATAATTTTCATATCAATTGACAACATACCAGCCGAATTAATTAAAGCGGAAGGAACGGCACTAGTCAAGAAGCTACGTAAGTTGATAACTACTATATGAAACTTCCAAAGGAATGAAAATCCTTAGTAATAGTTCTAGGTTATAAAAAAAAGTAGGTGATAAATCTGACTGTAATAATTACTGCAGAATTTCTTTACTCCTAACATGTTACACAGTTTTGTGTACTATCTTACTAAGACGCCTAATAGAGTGTGTAGATGGAATATTTGGAGATGACCAACGTGGATTTAGAAAGAAAAGTAGATTCTCATTGAATAAGATTTCTAAATATAAAAGAGGACAAAAGTTGACTAACAATTCTTGGACTGAACTAATCGTTCGTTTATAAGAGGATGATGTAGCTTTAGTAGGCGACGAGATTGATGCACTGCAAAGGAAGTTTGCTATGAGATAGGTCTACAGGTTAACAAAATAAGTGATAACAAACCGAAACAGAAAGGATGAAGAAAATAAAAACATAATAACTGTGAATACAACCCAAAGTAAACAAACTAAAATACTTGGAAGCATATGTAACGAGCAGGAACGAGGTCACGGAGGAAATAGAAAGTCGCTTGCATCAGCCAATGCATGTTTCTTTTCAGTTCAGAAGCTCCTAACATAGCGATTAATATCAAGAAAGCTGAAATAGAAAATATACAGAACGGTTATTATTCTGGTATACTTTAGGGTTCTAAAAGTTGGCCGTAGCAAATGAACATAAAAGCATGCTTTGAAAAAGACATAAGGGCCGAAATAGGACGAGACGACCAGAGAATGGAAGAGACTGTATAATTAAGAACTCCACGGGCTGTATGATTCACTCGACATTATAAGAATAATGAAATTACGACGGCTAAGATGGGTACGATATATAGCTCGGATGAAAAAAAAAATGAGGACTGTATGCCATCGGGTTGGAAATACGAAGAAGTCGTTGGGTGGTTACAATATTATAAGGAATCTTCGAGAAGCAGATGTCCATGCTGAAAACTGGATTGTTCTTGCTCAGGATAGAATCCAATGGGGAACGTTTGTTATTGTGGGGATGAAATTGGGAGTTCCGTAAGTCATAGAGTTAGTTAGTTATGAAAGATGAAGAGTCATTTGTACGTACGCGTGACGTGAGCATTTTCTTTGTTAATTTTGTAATTATAATGTTTAAAGAGTTTCCAACAATTATTTAGAAAACCAAAAGAATCGACACAAGCTTCAGTGAATCTCGGAAACAATTTTAGCGTTAGAGAAAACTATTTTAGGACACTACACTACGTATTGTTCACATGTTCGTCCGTAATATAGGACACTTCTTCTACGAAAGCAGATTAAGAGGAACCTGACTTCAGATTCCAGAGCCTACTAGTTGATACTAGCAACATGTTCGTTTGTTTCTAATATAGGCCATAAAGGGCCAAGCTGCTGTAAAAGTTGAAATACCCTCTAAAAGTTCCTTGAATTGTCATAACACTGCTGCTGCTAAACTTAATATTGTTTCTTCTTGATTTCACTAATTGCGATTACATTTAAAATCATTCTAAGTAGGTTAAATTAATTACTCGGTATAATAAAGAAAGAAAATATATATAAGAAAACTTAGCTTACCTCGCATTTCGGGAACTCCTGTTGCTCTGGTCGTTCCACTTTCCACCCTAATAGCGGAGGGATGCAGATAAGACCGCTGAGAATCCATACCAGGGTGATCATGATGGCTGCCCGGCAGGGCGTCCGTTTCTTTAGATAGTCCACAGCTTGTGTAATAGACCAGTAACGATCTAGACTTATTAAACAGAGGTTCATAATGGAAGCTGTACACAGCAACACATCCATCGCTGAATGAATGTCACACCACCAATTCCCAAAAATCCAATAACCCATCAGTTCATTAGCTAACGAAAAGGGCATGATGACAAGACCAAGAAAAAAGTCCGCCACAGCCAGTGATGCAATAAACCAATTTTGTATATTTTTCAAAGCTTTCTCTGTTGCAATCGCAATAATAACAAGCATATTCCCTACCACCACAACAATCATTAACAATGTTACCACTATTGAGGCGATGATAATGTGAGGGATCGAGTAGCCACTAGGGTACAAGAATCCGTCTGGGTATACAAAATACGTTCCGTTGGTGTCATAACTGACATTGGTGTTGTTACTATAATTAGTAAGAATAAAATCAATGGCATTAAATTCTTCCGTGTCTAAGTCGAACAGAAAATTCGTGCTGTTTGTATCTTCAAATTCAAAAAGGTCCTCCATTGCTTCGTTGCCCCGAAAGAAAGGTCCTTTGAATTTGTATATTTGCGCGTGCTTGTATGTGTGGGTTCTCAATGTTTTTTTTTAAGTATGTGTATACGTGTATTTTTTATATTTCTCTCCCAACTTTAGTCTAATAATGTTCATGGTTCATTATTGTTTTCTAATTTCACTTCTTGTATTAAACTTTAGTTTTTAACTTTGTTGTTATTCTCTTTAACAAACTTGCACACGAAAACAAACAAAAACAAAAAAATAATGCAAATAGTTTGGATAAGTGCAACACGTTAACTGCATAGATTGACTGTTGTTTGTGATGGTTTAATAAATATTGCGATGTGGTGCTTGTTTCCAGAAGAATTGAGTTCCCATTCCTTGAAAATGTAAACTCAGTTTCACTTTAAAATACAGAACGTTTTTCACTAGCAACTGTATCCACACTAAATCGGCGTTTCCTTTATTTATTTTGTTTGTTGTTTATTTATTTTTTTAGAAATCTAATACTCACTGACAACAACAACAAAAAAAATCACAATTTTAGAATCTTGAGTCACTAAAACACAAATTGTACGTTTTTACACAAAACAGATAAACGTCCAGTACCATTCTTGTAATCACTGTTGATAATTGAAACAATTATTTGGTTCATTCTTTTGCTCGTATTTTCTCCCGTATTTTGTAGTCTAGTTAAGTTTTTGGTACTTGAAAACCTTGACGAACATAGAGACTCTGCAAGCCAACGACCAAAGTAACTTTGCGTAACCATTCCTAAAATAAGTTCACGTTTTTGTTTAAGGAAATGAAATTAAAAATAATAGCAGAAAACGATTTTTTTTTTTACAACTTCTTAACATTCATTGTACTAAGTATGGTATAAAGAAATTGAAAGAGGGAATTGTAGTAACGAAAAATTTACTGAAAGACGATTGACAAGGATGCAAACAATTGCGATGTAGTTAAAAAAAAATCTTTTAAGAAAAGAAAACAACGATATGGAATTTCCAAATAAAATGTAAAATTTGAACAATCTTGATATCAAATTGCAGTAAGTCCTCTTTCCTTTTATTTGTGTTATGAATTTCGTTGAATCGTTTTTGATTTTCTGTTGGTTACTTTGTCTTGAGAGTATTCAGTTATTTAAAGAAAAAAAAACAAAGCAATAGTAACGAGAATTGTATAATGTTTTTAACAAACGAATAGAATAAACGATGCCAATATTTTCTACTATATACAGTTTTGGCCCTTCGACAGACGTTAAGCAAAATTTATAACAATATCGAAAATAAACACAATGTTAAAATAGACTCAAATATTTTCATATAACGCAAAATATTTCTTTCTAAACTATGATTAGTAAAGTAAGAGAAACGCCACTTTTTTTTCTTTACTTCACTTAAAGAGGAGTTTGTGGGTGGGTCTTTAAGTGACTCGTATCTTTCTATTTAACTTTTGTTTTTGTGTAATTGATTCTTTGAATACAACAGCTATCACAAACGACGAAACCAATACTAAAAATGCTCTACAATTAGAAAGTAAAAAAAAAAGTAAGGTTGAGACAAAAGCTATAAGACCAATAAAAATTTCTTGGAGTATATATTTTTTTTTTCTAAAAAAGTTATTAAAAGACTGAAACACAATATCTTAAATTGGTTACCCGTTTTTACCGAGTTATATCTTCTCGATTTTTTCCTTAGTTATATATATACACAATTTTTGTTTTCTGAATGAAAAGTGATGCAGAATGAAAGAACGTATTGGAAGATGGCAAAGATTCTTTTTTTTTTTTTAGCTTTAAAATGAGAAATGTTTTGTAAGGATATAAAGTAAATAATTATTTGCACAATATGCCTTTTGGAGCAGTTATTTCTTTAACATACTCGGCAGGCGCTCAATAATTCTAATGACTGATACCCGTTTTGCCCGAGAAAAAATCCTCAATTTCGGAGAGAATTTATACACTCACTCCCGGAGAATTCTGAACGATATTATTTTGTCATTCCAAAGAACAGAAAATTTATTTTTTTTGTTATTATTATTAATTAACAGAACTGTATAAAATATGTACAAAAAACGATGCCCCTAAATATATATTTATTTATAGTACGAATATATTTTATGTTTGTGTATCTAAAAAACGAACTGACTAGCCTATGACTACGAACAATATAGCTTCACTCATACACACATAGATACAATTTGGATGTATACACACACACACACTCAAAAAGAGAAACAATGATAGCCGAAAAGTGAATGTGATAACCAAGATTTGATTTCAGCAATGAATATTTCCAACAATGGACAATTTGGTGTCCCTTCGATTACAAGAAAGAAAACCAAATTAACTCAAGAGTTATTAAGAGAGGCGAAATATACCTTTTTCTTGTTGGTGAGGAGTTCTATTTATAACAGCACACTTTCAAGCAATGGGAGGGTACATACATACACACCACCTAACTGTTCGTTGCACTGAAACATTTATCTGTACGTAGATTAAATTTCACATTATTGTGGGTTTTTTCTTCATGTCTTCTGGGGATTTGTTTTCTCAAGTTCCCAAACAGTTTTATATTTCTGGCTTGAAATAAGTTATTGCAATTTTGTAGGGGGGATTTTGTTACATTTACCTGGCTGTGGCACTAAAGAAAATACAAAGGGAAACGTTTTGTTTACGGACGAAATAAACAACGTTTTTTCTTGCTTTTACGGTGGTTATAAGAAAGAAAATTAAACGGGAGAAAGGGGAATATTTTTGTTTCAAATTATTTTTAAAAAAACTACATTTCTGTTCCTTTTTTCATATTCGGAAGAGCGTCAGGTCCTAGATTTCCTTCTCCTGGTGTTTACAGCGTTTCATTACCAGGTAAAGCATTGTTTTTTCTGCCTTTTAAAAGAATCTCACCGCTTAAAATAATAGTAAACTGGTATGTTTTAAAGCAGAAAGACGGTACGGAATATTAAACGCAAAATTACAGTGATATAAATCTGAACGCATGAAACGGCGCAACAATGCAAATTACATAGCAGGGGGAGAAAAACTTTGTTTTCATAAAAAGAAACTTTTGTTGCTTCTTGTCTGATAAACTTGTTATTTTAACCACACATATACAAGCACTTCGTCAGCGAAGAAACTTCAAAGTAACACACACTCACACCACAAACACATGATTTGATAGATTAATCAAATTGAGACCGCGCACACCACTTTCGCTTTTCTTAATACACAAAAATAACAAGGTTTAAACACACAGCGAGTTTCAGTTGTTGTATTGTTCCGAGATCTGTGTCAGTGTCACTGAGAAACAGAGTGTCGTAATGAAGCTGTTTTGATCTTCCTATATGCGCTATTTCTCCTCCCCCTCTCGTAAAGTTTGTTTAGTTGCCAGAGACGATGCCGATTGCTCACGACAACACGCAAGGCAGAACGCGATTTTTCGGCGACCTACTCATCAACATATCTGCCACAAGAGTTTCGTTTGGGAAAGTCATTACAAGCACATGTATGCAATACATCGTTTTTTTTTTTCTTTTTTGATGACCGATGACTTGTGGGAGGGGGATGTATTTTTTTTTCACGAAGAGCTCTTTTTTTCGACAGGGCTCTAAAATGCTCTCCGGGTCTCGACTACTGCCGGGGACAGAACCTTTAGATTTCCTAGATCGGCGCGGGGTCTGGTGGCTTTGCTTTTCCCCAAACCAATAACCATGCGCATGCGTGATTCTCTGTAGTTCTGAAAGTCTGTCGGGTTTACTCCCAGACCGTGTTATAACGACGGCGCGGTATGGAAGTGCCTGTGTGGAGATATCTTTCCAACTAGAACGAAACGAGCGGGGTAGATGTGGGACACTGGGAC
The DNA here is from genome assembly GCA_022664845.1 of Lepisma saccharinum. Lineage (NCBI taxonomy): Eukaryota > Metazoa > Arthropoda > Insecta > Zygentoma > Lepismatidae > Lepisma > Lepisma saccharinum. Next base: position 36,436 of record JAGDQP010013579.1, read on the forward strand.
TGTCTGTTGCGCACAGAGTGTGGTGGCAAGAGTTGGATGAGCTGGAGTGGGGGTGAAGGAAGTGCAGTAAGGCAACAGGGAGGTGGGCAGAACTGTCATCAAACCTGACCTACACCGTACGAGATCTCACATTCCCCTCCTTCCGGTTTATTTTGCTTAGAAAGTTTCTTTACCGCATAATAGTAACACGAGCATACATTCTTAATATTAAAACTTCTTAGCTTCTTCTATGAATTTTACAGGAATTTTAATAAGAAGCAACAGAATTAAACGCTTACCCACTGACCTAGAGATTGCAAGAGCTAGAATATAAAGCGTGTAGCAGAATTGTATCGGAAATATTCTTGGATATGTCCTACAAGATAAGAATAAAGAAGTCTTAACAAACACGAGATGAAAAATGTTCCATTTCCCAGATAATCCGGCATAGTAGTTGCAATTTTGACAATTTCAGACCAAGAGGGGGGGGGGGGACTAAACTAAAAGACTTTAGAATGTCAAAATCAGGCATATACCAAGAAATTGGTTTCGGCGGGGGAGTGGAAGTTCTGCGCCTTCCAGGAGGTCCGAGATGTCTCGGAGTGAAATTTACATAAAACTTATGTAAGTTTGTCTAATTAAACTAATTTAATCCCCCCCCCCCAAATTGAATTTCGTGTGGGTCTGGACCCCTGTAAATACGTACCTGGACTCAATATTGCGTTTAATTTGTTAAAATTCAACCAAAATAATTGTATATAGGGATCCCCCAAAGATATCTTTCTCTTCTTTTAATTCCAGTTAAATCTGTGTGTTCAGATCTGTTTGCCATGTAGACCAGTGCCTTAACCAAAGCTGTAAGTTATACATTTACTTCAGATTTCAGTTCAGAGATATTGATTTATTTTTCGGGCGCCATATATGAACCTGGTAAGGTTGCAACACTACCTTATAATATAGTTGGACTATATGCATTCAGCAAACGACTAAAGAAAAGCAGATAAAGAGAAAATGTCTTCAGATTTGGGGTCAGTAACCTCGATATTTTCATTCTGCTGAGGATAAATTCTTCCGTTGATGGTATTGTATAACTATATGCATTCAACCTTCAGTGAAGGCTAACTCCAAAACCAAAGCTGATAGATAGAAATTGGCTTCAGATTTTAATTCAATGTCTCTATTTAAATGATCATTTACAAATTCGTGATGCTACAACCTATCTCTGTACTATTTTTGCACAATATACACTCAGTCTGATTCGCAGACTAGCATATTAACAAAAATTGGTAGGGAGAAACTGATTTCGGATTTTATTTAAAAGTCCATGATTTACTGAACGGTTCTTAAAGTGATTCTTTCACAAGTTTTCCGAATTGTGAATTGCATTTTTACACTTTATGCACCTCCGAGGAATTCGAGCCGCCCTAAGATTAATATGTAAACTTACTTGTGATCATAGTCTACAATTTTATCATCAATTTCTTAGAATTCACATAACAGTAAGACTAACAACTCTCAACATTAGTGTAAGTTGGGTGGCATAACAAAAATGTTATTTAGCTTACAAAAATAAAGAGAATGTTTAGCCTTAACTGGAAGTATTTGCTAAATACATTGTAGCATGGCCATCTTATGACTAGCTGGGAAACACTGGTATGTAAGTTACTCAACATTTGTTTTCTGTACCCTGTAAAGTAAGAAGTAAACTATGATAAGTGCGTACTCCATTTCGCTTTAAAATTGCGTTTCATTGAAAAGTTACGTAATTTTTAAAAGAGTTTATGTGTGTAATTACAATACCTCACTTAGACCAACATATTTCTCACCTACATTATAATTGTATTATTACACTTACAAGGAAGCTGTCTCCGGTGGAAATGCCAAATGAAGTTCAAACTTGAACAAAACATTGCTGATGTGTTCAAATGAACACTCCTGTAGTACTACGTTTCGGAGTTTCGTGAAATCACAAGACTTCAAAGTCTAAGAAAGTTTGTTCTGAACGCCTACATGGTAGGCAACACGTCATACATATGCTTAGAAGGTATGTGTTTCCCGTCTACTTTCACACGAAAGTTTGATCTGAAGATAATCTGTAAGTTAAATTCAAGTTATTGATGAGGTTGTGTTATTTAATTGCACTGATCTCTGTCAAATGCGATAGACGTAAACGCAGGGGCTGACCAAACGGAAAGTTCCTATTCAGTTTATTTCGTAACAGATCAATTTTCATGAAGAATACCGACACACGTCGCTTTTAATCTGAAGCGGAATATACCACTATGGTAAATTATTGTATGCTGACGTTTTTTTTTTTTTTTTTGTCTACTTGCAAAAACTAAAGTGTTCTTTAGTTGAATGGCACTATTGGTTAAGTGACACATCATGTGAATGGTTTTTCGATTGTATTTACATGTGTAAAAACATATGATCATTTACTAGTTTCTTTGAAGACTTTGCGATAAATTGTGTCTGTGACTCTCAAACATTATAAACTGAAACTTGCTAGCTCGGGGAATATTTTACACTATTTAATTATGGTTTTACACTATCCAACTGCTATTATAAGTAGAAAAGAACTCCTGAAAACTTCGCTGTGATAAATTCAAATCAGTTATCTCATTCTCTGTGGTCTAATAGCACCAAACCCCTGTGGTGAAATCGGCAATACCGCACACTTAAGATCGGTACGGGTCGCCACTCCATATGCACGTTCGAACCTCGCTGGCGATCACCATGATTTTAGTTTTAAAGTGTTTCTATCAATTTCATCAGATGATTGTCCGGATGGTACCTTCATTAAAGGCCTGGCAGATAACGTGCGAGTTCTACTAATAAAAGAGTGATCATCAAGGGCAGCTCCATCTCTCAGACATGACCTCAAAAAGCTCATAAAATGAATTCAAGTAAATTCAATTTAATCTGTGATCTAAATGAAATAATTTAAGTTTCCATAAATTAAAAAAAGAAAACATTGTCTTCTATTCTTTTGTTCCTCTATGCAAGAAAATATACTTTTTGTAAATTGATTGAATTAATTTGTAACAAATCACCTTTTCTACTCTTCAATATCTCAAATGTAAGGGAGATCATGATGACCTACAATTCGTAAGTAAGGTCATAATTACCTACAATTTACAATAGAACCCAAATACAATTTACATTGTGTCACATGTTGCCATTTAAGAGAATTTTACTTTATGCCACCAGATCACAAAAATATAGGGCAACATGTAACATATTACCAAAAGAAAGTATACGGGAAATATTTTCCAGTCATATGTGTGAAGTGAACACCTCATAGGTGTTCAGAACAAAACTGTTGAAGTCCTGTAACTTGCGTTCTGTGCAATTCCGATACGTAGTACAACAGTGGTGTTCATTTGAACACAACATCAATGCGCTGTGTAGGTTTCATGTTGATTTGCGATTTCCACCGGAAATGGTTCCCTTCTTAGAGAGTAGAAAAATATTATCATTTTCTTTTTCGAGAAATTAAATAGAATGTTTAATTATCATAAGCATAATCATTACTAGTGTTCTGCTAAAGGCGTCAGGTCTATTAAGGCACTATTACCCTCTTCATTTATCCCGAACTTACATTTTCCTTTCTGTTCTAGCGTATAGTTAATCCTCCTTAATACTTCCCCCAATGTCTTAACCAGTTTCTTTCTCTTATTTTTTATTGTCTCTATTAGTTTTCTTCTCTCTTAAGCATTTCCATTGTACGCTGTTATTATTACTTTTTTACATATTCCTGGAAAAAGCTCGGGAACTATAATTGCCGATAAGTCATTCATTAGCATTACGTTGTATGTGGTTAAAACTCGATTTTCTCAGAAGTGCAAAAACTACAGTTATAATGTTGCCAATCGGTTGGTATTTTACCTGACTGGCCGGAAATTTAATAATTTCATTTATTAGGTCACTGAACGGTACTTAGGTCCAAGCGGCACTATTGCGACCGAAAATGTTTCTTAAAATCAATTGTTTGTTACATCGTTCTCGCTAATTAAACAATAAAAATCTTTGACGTATTTCTAGGGTTACCAACCAGGCTGAATGTCAACGACACGGTGGAAATTTTTACCATCTTTGTGATTAAAGCCGGTGGCCGGTACATACTTTCTACCGACACTACACGTGACTTGTATTTTATTTCTGATAATCTCTATATCGGAAGAGGATGTCAAATCTGGAGCTCGGATGTTTGATTAAGAGTGACCACTCACAATTTTTCCGGTCTATTGTTTATTTCTGTTTGTTAAATTTTATTTTTGTTTGTCTATTCTGAGTAGGGGAGAGGTTTAATTTCTATGGTGCTAATAATTATGTTTTCTCACATTTATATTGTGGTTTACTTGTTCAAATATTGGATTTTCTCTTTGAGAAATATATCATGTCAGTCAGCTTATTTCGTCCGTTTTTGATCTATCAAAGTTAAGGAATGCTAGTTTTCAGCTTAAATTGTTTAGAGGAGGGGCTGTTTTTAGGTATTGTTCACCAGTACTGTTTTTCAATTTCGTCTTTATCATGCCAAAAGAGACGAAGGTACAATTACACTCGTTTTTCTCCGGACTGTTTATTTCACCTGTAATTTATGCAATCACTTCACCCCATAACTAGTTACTAACAGAGGTGTCGATAATTTTGTTTCCTATAGTTGGCAACCCTATTCACCATACCATATACCGTACATGAGAATAGTTATTGAATTTGTGGTGAGTCATACTTATCAGTCATTACAGTCAAGTGCACAAGTAAGAGTTCTGAGAGGGCCTAGTAATTGCATCACCGACCACCATCGATGTGCACCATATGTGTGTGAACCTTAACAATAGAGTACTCACCTTAATATGGCTGTAGCTATGAAACTCTCTATTATATCTTCAATTTTATTTTAAACACAGGTGTACATAGCGTTGCCAACTAGCTTGAATTTCATCGGTAGGGCCGAAAATTTTATAACCTTTCTTATTAAAGCCAGTGGCCGCTATATACCTCTTACTGACCCTACGCTTGACGAGTATTTTCTTTCTGATAATCTCTATAACGGAGATGATGGACAGATCTTAATCCAGTTCAGACTCGCTCGCCAATTATAATTTTCCCTCTATTTTTTCTGTCCTTCCTTCTTGCGTTTTATTTTTGTCTCTTCACAGTAATGGACAGGTCGTATTTCTTTGAAATCCCTCCATACAGTTTGTCAATGTTTCTCCCTCTTTAATTTCCAGGTCATGTTTTATTAGATACTGCACATGCTATGGCACTAATTATAGTTTTGTTTCATTTTAAATATTTGATTTTCTCTTTGAAAATATGACAGTCACCTGTCTGTGTCTATTTTTTATATATTGAACTTGAGGTATAAATTGTTCAATTTTCAAATTATTATTATTATTTTGGTGCTTGGAGAATGTTTCTATATCTTTTTCACCAGGCGGGCTTTTTTCCATTATGTCTTTCTCCTAAACAATGAGAAGTTAATCATTTGCTCTATGGTGCCTTTTTCAGGGTAATTTATATCCTCCCTGTGGTTTACGCAACCATTTCACGTTATTCCTAGTTACCAATATAAGTACTGGTAATTTTATTTTCCAGAGTTGGCAACCGTAGCAGTTACGCCCCTTTGGCGCTCAATAATTGAAAGCGTTTAAAAATATTCAATGTCTGTCTTATTGTGTTGGAGCTCAGTTCCCTCCCCTGTCACTGAAACTCAAATCGATTTGTGTTTTTACCCTTTAGTTTAGACCCTTTGAATAAATGACGTCAGAAAGCAGGTGGGCTTCTTGACTCGATGCGCATGTACTTACATTTCCTTTCTTTGTCCATATATAATATTTCAATGCATGTCATCTAATGAAACTTTTCTTTGCGATTTATAAAGGATGTTTCGGTGGTGGTTTCGTTGTAATATCTATAAGGTATATATAGGAAAAGATGCCAAAACAATCGAGTTTGTACGTGCTACTAGATTTTCAACGGTTTTTCGATACGTATGAAATGTTCAGTATTTTGATTTCCAACGATTTCTCTATATGAAATATTCGAACGTTTTGCTATATATCGTTCCCTTTTCAATTTATCAGTGATACAGAATACGAAATCGAAATTCAGAAATTCTACTCGATACTGTTAAACTAATTGTGCCACTATGTTGACCCCTTCATCCTTATGCAACACTCCCAACTCAAATGTAGTTTCGGTTGCGTACAAGGAAGGACGATTACGAAAAGTTGGATGTTCTGTTTGAAAATCTGTCTGCGAATTAAAAAAAAAGCATTAAAATAAAATACTACTTTTAGAAAGAAAAAAAAGTAAACGAAACCGACTTCAAGGAATGCATAGAAAATTAAAGTAATGGGCAAAAAAGTTAAAGAAACTTATTTACTAATATCTTTTTAAGCTTCCTTTAGTCGATGCAATATTAAGTCTGGGTATTTGTCACGAGCGTTTCACTGCTGGAATTTTTAACGGAAATTACGTCAAGAACTGTGACGTATATGAGAACAAAAAAATGTAAAGATACATGACCTTACCTAACATTTCCACGATCACATGGTCACTAATTTAAGATAATATTATAAAAATACAAGAAAGCAATTATTAATAATAAATATAAACATACACAAATATATTTTGAAAGAAAAATAAAAGCTTACTCCCACCGGGATTCGAACACAGATATTTCAGATAGCAAGCCAACGTCTTAACCACTGATCTACGATATGAACTTGCAAACGCTCATTTAGACGTTGTATTTACAGTTCACGTGTTACATAACAAGTCAGGAGTGACACATTCTTAACGCAATTTCCGTTTAAAATTCCTACAGACTGTAGTATTTGTCTTAGGCTAGCTCCATAGCTGTATTCGTTACCCTGTGATGGTGTGCACACAAAGTGAACAAAATGAATCTGAACGAATATATGGATTTAGTAGGGTACTAAAGAATAATTAGACAAACATTTTTGCTTCGCTAAAGATACTGTGCTCGTAGTCTAAAGTTTATTAACTGTACTAATTTTGCGAGATACAGCAGTAGAGTACACCTAGCCTGCTACTCCATGATCATTAATCATTCTGTTTTTTTTTCACAAATTCACTCCGTGGATTGACAGCTCACTAATTAAAAACTAAAATTCAATTTAACCCTTGACCTTTATTTCTTACCCCTTTCCCTGGCTTGGAACAGAGAATCGTACTCCCCCTGAAGGCTTGTTTCATCTTGTCGGAAGAAGAAGAACAACAAATTAATTAGTTTTGAGAAAAAAAAAGGGTTGTCTTCGACGAGATACCTACAGGCGCAAAGAAATTAATTTAGTTGAAGAAGAAGAAAAAAAAGCAGAAAGGTTGGGAATGATTTTTTTTGAAAACGAAATAAGAAATAAAATTATTATTATCAACAACGAGACATAAATGTAAGATACTTTAAGTGTGAATATTAAGAAGAGCTAGGAACATTGTATTGACAGTAACATTGTTTGATACAATTTTAGTTAGGGTTGATGTTTGATTGAGACAATTATAAACACAGATTTTGCGTATTAAAATGTAATTTGACTAAACTTGTGCTGAAAAGCTTCCAAAGGCCTTAGTAAATTATAGAAAGAAAACGAACACGAAAAGAATCATTGAATATAAGTTGGTATTGAGATATGTAGAAATATAAACACTGATTTTGCATAATAAAATGTAATTTGACTGAATTTGCATAGAAAAGCTTCCGAAAGAGTTGATAAATTATAGAAAGGTAACGAATACAAAAGAATCATTGAATGTAAGTTGATATTAACATATACAAGAACTCACACAGAAACAAGAACCTATTGTACCGAATAAAATGTAATTTGACTAAATTTGCATAGAAAAGCTCCCGAAAGCGCTGGTAAATTGCACACATGTTGAATATAAGTTGGTATTGACATATACAAGAAATGACACAGAAACAAGAACCTATTGTACTGAATAAAATGTAATTTGACTAAATTTGCATAGAAAAGCTCCCGAAAGCGCTGATAAATTGTACAAATGTTGAATATAAGTTGGTATTGAGATATGCAGAAATATAAACACTGATTGTACTGAATAAAATGTAATTTGACTAAATTTGCATAGGAAAGCTCCCGAAAGCGCTGATAAATTGCACAAATGTTGAATATAAGTTGGTATTGACACATACAAGAACTAACACAGAAACAAGAACCTATTGTACCGAATAAAATGTAATTTGATTAAATTTGCATAGAAAAGCTCCCGAAAGCGCTGATAAATTGTACAAATGTTGAATATAAGTTGGTATTGAGATAT
>JAGDQP010013580.1:0-47425 GCA_022664845.1 Lepisma saccharinum
ATAATGATTTTAGAAACACCCTGCGCTTCATATGTATTTGGGGAACAGTTTATTTGAATGTTTTTTTCAAAATCACATATCAGTGTTGTATTCCAATTTGTAGGAATGAATATTTTACAGACCAGACAGGCAAAATCAAAAAATCCTCTGCATACTGGCGAAACACGGCTGTACATCAAATATTGGTACTGTACAAGGTTAATGAAAATATTAGTTTTGTAAGAGAAAGTGCATCTCTCCTCCACAATTTTGTCATCAATTTTCAAATAATATGCAACTGTGTTATGCTACTGTTGGATACTTAGTTTGGAGTTTGCCGTAAAACTCCACATAACTGTCTCCCTCCGTGATTATGTATTTTTTTCGTAGGTCCGTACTGACAAGTAAAGTACCCGAAGTGAGGACTCGAGTTGCTCATCAAGTGATACCTTAAATTGAAGCTAGTGACGAGTATTGTACACCTGTGAAATCCTAGCTGCAGAGCTCCAGTAATAAAAAGGTTATGGAGGGTCAAAGTTCAAATAGAAAGCGAATTTAGCTGCTTGTGATGTCCATGTTTTGCTGATTATCCCGATGGTAAGACGTCGTAAGTTCCTCCCAATTAATGTAATGTGTAGAATGATATCCCTCTCCCTGCCTGATATCCCGTTTTCTTTTATTCGTGTATGAATGTCCTTGTGCATGTTTGCTCCTGTTATTCATGTCAATAAAAGTTCTTTTTTCTTTTCTTTCCAGAAATTGGAAGCAGGTGCTATCGTTCATGCTCTGTGTGAGAAATATGGATTTGTTAATAGGAGAATGAATAGGTATGAAGATTCATTGTACAAACAAATAGTGGAGATACTTGAAGACAAGATGGAAATCATAGAAGAAGTTAGAACTCTAGGATTTGCTGGTGACAGTGATGAAAACGGTGATGGAAAATACGGTGATGACGTCTTTGATGAGAAAATTCCAAGTACATCAAGAGTCTCCGACACCTGTAGCTTCTTCAGGTGAAGAATATCAGCCTTCGCCAAAAAAACAAAAACACATATTGGACGATGATTATAAAGAAGCAGCTTACATGTTTTGGACACACGAAAAGAAACGAAGGAAATTTTCATCTGTCAAGTCACAGTATAGATTAATTCAATCGAAAAACATCCTCTTTGAATATAAAAAAAGGGCGAAAACCCAGTTATAAGAAACCTAATGCAGAAGTTCACGACAAATTCAAAGAAATCGTCGAGAGATGTGCAATTATACACGACAGGACTCTTTACTTTTGGGCTCTTCAGATAAGTAAAAAGCTAGATCCGGATACTACTCTACAATGCAAGGCATCTCGTCACTGTCTGTCTAATTTTAAAAAGAGAAACAATATAGTCAGTCATTCTATCACGCATAGGATTAGCAAAACGTGGAAATCAAAAGAGGCTGAATTAAATCACTTATCTACGACATTTATTACGTCCATGAAAGAACTTATGTTACTAGAAGACCAGAATCCTCGTCAAGTATTCAATGCTGAACAAAGTCGATTTGACAAGGAACTCCATGCATACATTACTCAAGGTACGGTGGTTGTAAGAGGTGCATTTGGATCCGTCAGTGCTGCTACTCATTCATATATGATTATGCCGGTTATTTTCATGGATGGTGAAATATTGCGTCCGATGTACGTTCTTGCATCTGAATCCAGTGGTCAATTTCCAGGAAATAAGCAAAAAGATCCCGGTAACAAAGATCCCCATCCAGGAAAGACTGCAAACATGAACAAAAGTGATTTAAAAGGGTTTTATTCTGTATTCTGGAATAGCCTGCCTGCCGATAGTGATAAAGTCTTGCTTTGGATGGATTCATGGAGTGCAAATAAGGATGATAACGTATCAAATGAATTATGCCCTAATCATATAACACTGTTCAAACGTTTAATTCCTGGTGGCTGCACTGGTTTCATCCAACCACTTGATGTTTACTTCTTCCGTCCATATAAATCATTTATCAGGTTCATTACGGACAGAGCTATCGCTTCCTCGGAAATTAATCTCTGGCATCGGGATAACATTTTACGAATGCAGTCCTTCACTCTCTTCCAATTCAGCTTCTGATGATTTCGCAACATGATCAGGTTTGCGTTTTACAAAAGCGGCTACTTGGATGAGGAGCCCGAGCCCTGGATGTCTACATTGGATTATTGTTTTGATTCTAATATACGTGACGAATGTTACAAGACCTCATGTGAGAACATCTCTTTTGTCAAGTGTGCTCATTGTGAGCAAAGTATCTGCTTATCACACGCCTTCATTGACGACTTACATATTGATTGTATCAATGTGTAGTACTTTGTACGTGCCTCTTTCCTTCACATGAATCGTATTTCAATTCAAAACCATGTCCTTCTGACTTTTGCTCTGCCTTTCGTTGTGACTTGTTTCAATACATTTCGTTTTCTCTTTGAACTTTGACCCGCCATAACCTTTTTATTTTTGGAGCTCTGCAGCTAGGATTTCACAGGTGTACTATACTCGTCACTAGCCTCAATTTAAGGTATCACTTGATGAGCAACTCGAGTCCTCACGTCGGGTACTTTACTTGTGAGTGTAACATGGGAGAATTTTCAGACGTTCATTCTTTCTCAACATATCAAGAATCTTGATCAATATAATACTAGTTGGTGTAAGACGATCGAAATGTTTTAATACTTATATTACCTGATGTATCTACACGAGTATTACACTTTGTTCATCTCAACAGATTTTCGCTAAATTGGATTTTCTTCTTTTTCAACTCAACGATTCAATTAGAACTTTACTTAGTTGTATTTTCCTGATAAATTATAAAATTCTGCACGAAGAGAGATGTCATACGTAATAAGGGTCATCATCACACAGTCACATTTTTCCTTACTGATAAGAAGCAAAGAATTCATTCCTTGAAATTATTTAATTCTTGCCTCTGTTTTTATACAATAAAGCATATTGTAACTAAACCATATGGCATATGAAATCTGTTGAAGAAATCGAATTACCGCAAAGATATATTTATTAGATGCTGTTAATTTGTTCAATTCATTATTACAGTGATTCGTGGTGTGCTTAAATCTTGGAACGTTTATTAAAATCATTTCCCGACATCATACAATGATGAAATTCTGCACAACGACGTAACTTGAGAGACATTACAATATTCCATGGTTACTTTAATGTGGACTTCTTTATTCTAAAACAAATACTAGCGTGGAAGGATGTTGGGTTTGACTGGTTGCAGAACACTTTAGGATTTGGATAATGAAACATTAACTTGAGATCCGAACACCGAAATAACTGGAAGAAACAATGAAAATACGTTTTAAAGACATCCTTTTCTTAAAGAATTCGTACTAAAAGTAGATAAAAATGTTTATGCGTGACTAAAAGGAAAAGCATGGGGGACGCCAATTCAAGAATTTATGAAGTGACTGTATATGATTGCACTCCCCATGCTTTTCTCTTTAGTTATCCATAAACAAAATTATTTTTATTTATAGGATGAATTGTTTTAAAAAGTGAACCTAAAAAGTCTATTTTATTACCCTTTAGTATTGCTTAGAGATTTTCTGAGAATCTCATACTACCTTTAGAATAAACCTTAAGGAATCATTTCCCATTTTTGAAACATGAATTTTTGAATAGACCGTGTTTAATGTGTTTCACATACAACACCCATCATCTATATACTTATTGGTATTAGAAATACGAAACTATCAAACACTTCTACGTCTTTTTAATTCTTCACCACTCGTTTCCACACTTATGGATTAGTCATTAACCGCAAAGCTTACCAATTATAGTATGTTGCATTGCGTGTGTCTCTCGTGGCGAATCAAATCTTCACCTCGAAGAATCGATAGGATTCTAATGAAGAGTTCACCGATGTAGAGGGAACTGAGTTGTTCACATGTGACTGTTCAGTGTTGGTTTCGTTTTACGTAGCTACGTCTACTTATTCTTTGATACAAGTTTCTTTATGATTTTCATACCGATTCATAACCGAGGCCGAGGGACATGTTCTGCTGAAGCTAAAGTACAAATTATTTTTTTTTACGGAGAATGTAGACGAAACTACCATGTGACTACTATACGATTTAATGAGATATATACCGAAAGTATTAGTGTAAGCCATCGGTATACTTGTCTAGTTATTAACAAACTTTGTTAAATTCAAAGATCCAACTGCATTCAGAGTAATCAAAGATAATTGAGGGTAAAGTGATAGAAATTATTGGACTTGTAACTGCTAACCCAAACTCTGTACGAAAATTGAAATTGAAAACTGAAAGTAAACTTCCGCGAATTTCCATTAATCAAGATACGTAACTTTCAATTTACAAGCTGCACGTAGCGCTAGAACTAGAAGATAATTATGTTGTTAGGGCAATCTAATGTTACTATATTATTTCTCAGCTGATTGCTAACAATAAGAGTTTCTTGGGACACATGGGCTTAAAATAAAGCCCCTTGCCTCTCGAAGGTTGTGTCAACAAAGATTGTGTTAGATTTTAGGAAGATTCCGATCTTTATCTGCTCAGGGAAGTACAAAAATAGACACATTAGAAAATTAAGAAAATACAAAATAATTATCTTAGGGCATGTTTCGACGCAACACAGTAGAACCTTTAATAGCTTATATGGCGGAAGGAACGGAATATGTCGCAGGCAATATAATTTTTCAGAACGACGGATGAATTGCACACTTTTATTGGGAAGTACGTGACCACCTCAAAGCAATGTATCTCAGTAGGTGGATAGGTTGCTGTGGCCCATCCAGGTACCGGCTCGATCACCTGATTTAACTATTGGGTGAACCAACGATTATTCTCTATCGGAGGTCATCCAAAACTCTGAGATTTTTAAACAAAACCAACAAGCATCGAAGATCTACAGCTGTGTTCAAAGTGTTCGGCTCACTCCAGATAATTCAAAATTTCGTTTTCTTATCTAAATACTGAGTCTTATGGCATCTAATACTACGGTCACAATTCTAATAGATTTTCCTACACTTGTGTAAATTATAACTAAAGTACTTGAATGACTCCTGAATCGAAGATGACAGAATTGGAGGGGTGTTCTGAGGATCATGCTTAAGTTAAACTACGTCGTATAACAATTACTTACTCGTGAATCTGGTTCAGGCAGATCCAGTTTAGAACCTACGCCGTAAGTGTAGTAGAGTAAAGGTACCTGATAGCATGGACATACCAAACCTGCTCACAAGCTAGCATGCACGTTTTTTCTTCGGAATAAAGTATATCATTTAAAAACTTGTGAGATACCTGATGTACCCGAGATTTACCTTCTTCAGCTGACAACTTATATTTACAACAGTTTTAAACTATCAACAGCAATATTTCAAATGACTTCAGTAGCACATGATTCCCAAATTTTGTGAAACGAAACCCAAAACAACACAAGTCAAGAAACATTCACTTATGCTGAAAACGCAGAGAAATTAGGTATTGAAATGTTCATCGGGAATCAAACCACGTAATTAAATTCGTCACATAGAAACACACAAAGTTAGATAGTAATAACTACCAAAATATCCCGTCTCCTGGACTCAATTTAATAGCGGTCCTAAGTTGGTGGATGTCACGTAACTACTGACCCTCATTGGCTAATGTCTAAATGATCTGCAAAAGAACTACACTTTCCTGTTGAAGGAACAATTTTGTTAAGTCCGAGAAACGATAAATCTTTTCAAGACGCGGAATTCCAAAGCCCGAATCAGCACTGGTAAATTAAGTTAAAAACGGAGAATAACTTTTAAAACAATATTGCGCAAGCGCAGATTGAACTGATCGGAGTTAGAAATAGCGATTAGAAAGAAAAGGGTTTTTATTTTTGTAACATTGATTAGGTCACATGCCAGATGAGTGACAAAATCAGGTTAAAGAATTTTTGTGGAAATGAGAGAAGAAAAGGTTTTTTCAGACGAGTCTTTCCCACAAGGCAAAAATTCGTTTTCAGGCACGTTCGATAGATGTAATTGAACCAAAGGCGGATATATGTATTATAATATCTTTGATTGGTAACGGTAAGGCTTGCGATGGTGTCAGTAACAGATTTTAGTTGGTGGCTGCAGGCGTTAACGTTCTCATGCAATCGAATTGGAAACGTAACGGAATATTGATCCATGTATCGGATATTGTTATCAATTGGTTTCTAGTGAAGACGGTTCTCTTCTGTGTTCTCACTGAATAACTTTGTAGGTGCAAGATATTAATTGTCATTCGAGGAACAAATGCGTGTTCATCTTCAGGTATAGGTAAATCACTAATGTTACATCAGGTTGGCTTTTATACTGGAGATGGAAGATGGGAAACGGGAGTTTATTGACACAATCTAAGAGCGAAATATCAATGTCATCAGCGTTGTCTGAATACAGCTTTCGAACAAATCCTAACTACCATTTTATGTCCGTATAATCTCAACAACTACTAAAATGGTCAAAGAGGAGATTAATGCTAAAATGTAACTTAATAAAGCTGAAACATGTTTAACTATTTCACTATATAGCTAATGTATTTCTTGTGTCAACGAGTTAGCAGAGTAACACGCTGTTCTTCACAGTAGTATGAGCAAGGAATTCAGAAACAGTCAATTGAATTAATTTGAAATGTATGCCGATGCCATTTTTTGTACAGTACAAAAATATAATTTATGTAAAATGAATACTCAGTCTAATAGTTTGAACCCATGTGTGAAACAAGAATAATGGCGACCTGCAATGACATTTCAGTTAAATTTAGGACACCTACGGACGGAATTCCATAAAAGTATATTTTTTTAGTAAATAGGTGAACGGGTCGAATTTTGAAAATCTACAATAAGGCATATTCACTTTAAATAAATATTTATTTCTAATTTCTACACACAGGTCTTTTAATATAATGTGACATAATTTGGGATTGTGCTTACAGCTCGTTTGTTCCAGAAAGAGAAACCAAGTAAGCATCTATACATTGTCTAGAGATAAATGATTTGGTAAAGAATGTACGAAAGAACCCTATAGTTCTTACTGTTCTATTCTGTATTAAATACACCTTCTTAGATATTTGCATTTTTTGGAGTTTTGCCAATATAGAAATAATTATCAAATGTTCTTACCCTCAACGAAATGAAGGTTATATAGATCATCACTTCGTGCCCTCTTTCACAAAATACAGGGTAGAGAAATAAGTTTAAGTGCCTGCCCTGAAACCTTCGAGAATAAAACTATTGCCACAATAATTGGCAATAAATCATTCCTATGAACAATTTCATCCCTCTCCAAAGTCTTTAGGAAGTTTACAGTATAAGAATTGTATGGTAAGTATTAACGATCTTTCCAATATTGGCCCACCACAATTTTGAATAATGCCAAGGTAAGGACTCGACAAATGCTTCCTAATACATCCATTCCTAAGACGTTTCAAACGAGATAATACTCGACGTCTTTGTGCTTGAAATGTTCTACCTAATCCCAGTCTACCCCCGCATCCGGAGGACCAGAGAAGCTTCTAAACCTAAAAGGATAACATCTAAAATAATAAAGGACGTGTTCTCTAATATTTACTGGGGTTAATTTGATAATAGAAGGCGTAGCAACGGAATTTATGCACATTTTGTATGATGAGTGTTTCAAAGTATGTCGAAGTTTATATTTTGGAAAGAGTTACTTATACATATTTACTATGGGTAGAAAGAATCTAAATTTCGTTCAAGAGTGATGAACGTTTAGTATATTTCTAGAGATTGGATACCGGAATGAAGAGAGTGAAGTACAGAGCGAGCAGCATGGGTTTATTGTTGGTGAAACTGAGGAAGTGGACAGGGAACAAAGTAGTACAAACAGTAGAATAGTGTGTTTTAAACAAGCCGATCACAATAGTAAAAACAATCATAAGACAACGTTTAAAATGGCGGCGTTCTGTCTGCGATAATAAAAAGAAAAGAACCGAACGTGACCTTCCTGACCTCCAATAATCGTTTCTAACACACTTATTATAATAGTTGTGATAATATAAGTAAAGAAAAATACAATTTTGCATCTTGCGATTACGACCGTTTTTACTATTATAGTCCGACGCTTGTTTGTGTTAGACGCAATAAAAATCCATCGCAAAAGGTTTTCAGGCCAGAAACTGTTATGGAGACACTTACATAAATGTCACAAAGCCCAAACAAATCATCCTGCAGGTTTTCACAGCAGCAGCTTTGCCTAAACAACAGTTGGGATCTGCCATTGCATCTGTAAAAGGTGACAATAGTACCACAATTTGCGCGAAGTGGATAAAGAAGCGAGAGTACAATTTTGTGAGTGGGTTCAAGGCAACGTTCCTTCAGAAATAGGAGAGTCAAGTTATCTGTGTCTATAAAATCAAGTGCTTCCGATTATCGACTTATATGAAATTACATATAGCACGTCCGATGGCAGGTGGAAATTCGCCTTTATATGCAGAAACTCAATTACATGTTAATTGAATTTTTGATGAGATGTTCCTTGCCTGTACGTGAAATCATCCGCCATTCTTTAATAGAGCAGTCAACTCCCAATGTCAAGTGGATTATCTTTTCAATATGTCTGTAAATACACCAAATGAATTAAGGGAATATTATTTTGAATAGGATCGTGAAACAATCCACACTGTAAGAGCAACTTATTATCAAATTCAACAGATTTTTCCAGATGGCACGATCATTGCCAGAGGGAATAATCCAGCCTTGGCCCATTTCGGTTAATGATTTTTGTATTTGAGTATAATCTCATAGAATAAGTGTAGGTAAAGAACCAGTAAATCATGCATCAACTGAAAAAGTAATGTCAGGATCGCTCTCGCGGCTATCTCTCTCGAAAATACTCATCAGTGTATTTCGCAACCTGCAAGCCAGACTTCATCTGTGTTTGAATATCAATGGTACACTTTATATACCTTTCTAAGGACATTGCTTTTAGTGCATTTCCAACTGTTGTGTGTTTTCTTCACTTATGTACTGAACGTTCTCAAGACTACTTCCACAATTTCTTTCGGCTATAAATGAGAACTATTTGACAGCACAAACAATAGCTATGACTATTAAAAATATGTATTACGTAATAATTGCTTCGGATTATATTTATTTATTAGTATTTTCCATCTTTGCCTCAGGTCCGGTCAAGATCGGTTCAAGATAAAGATATCAACCAGAGCCTTACTTACCGTAACATCAGTATTCTATTTCGAGAGAAGGGGGGGGGGATTAATGACATATGTATTATACAGTATCTTGGGATCGTCCACATGTCAGGCTAGAAGTATATATCTAAAAAAAACAGAACCAGGAAAAATTCTTGCAGAGAGTGAAAAATCTAAACTATCCTCTGCTACAAATCGAACACTACGTAACATCGCGCCGTACCCCTGGTGAATCAGAGGGAGACCCTGGGAAACTTCGGCTGCGGGTGTCGAATTCGAATGTTTTATTTATCACCTTCAGGCATCTAAGAGACGGGCCGGGATAGGGAAAGAGGAATTATGCGAGAAGGTATTAGCAAGAGTAAAAGTGGAAGGCTCTATGCGGCATTGTCTTGATGTGACTTTGAAAACATATGAAAAAGTCTGAACGGTCGGTTGCTAGGACTACCCGAATGCTAAGCCAATGCTCTATTACTGAATTGCTGGTTTCAAAATAGCATACCTACCCATGAACGATCCGAAGACCACGACGGTACCACCGCGCACAAATTATTGTTTTATGGTATAATGAAACACAACATTAGGAAAGTACTGTCCTGTTTGTTTCTACTGATAATGAACAGACAAAGGAAACGACGACTCTTTCGGGATAGAACGTATCACCTCAGAATTCGACACCAGAACTAATTGTTACCGTTGCCTTGAATTAGAGTGAATCATGTAGTCCATACAAAGACATCGAACCTGAATTTATGTAACCTAACCAATGGTTAGTGAACTTTACATAATTTGAAAATCCGTAATGACTTCTAGAAATAGAAAATGAGGTAATATATTGCATATGCTTTTTTCATCGGTTTACTGTTATTTATAGAATTCGCGAAAATTGGAAAAATGTAGCAGTAGGAGTAGTTGTCACTTTTCGTCAGTCGTAGCAGTGATAGCAATTTAGCCAACGAAGCAGTAAAATGTAACTGATAAGCTATTTTTTTGCCCATCCCTACTGTTTAAGCGTGTATTCACTCATGAGAAGAGCATGCAACATAGACCTTTGTTCCACCAATTTTGTGTTGCGTTTTTCTCCACAAAATTCTGAATACCGAGACTATTTGTTGCAACATGTTCAAACCAAGTACAGATCCATATCAAAGACCCACTAGAGACTTATGTTTCGTAAATATCTATATTTTCGCCAAAATATCACATAGATGTTTGTTCGCGCATGCGCCTCAATTGCTTTTTATGTATGCATGCATTTCCACTAAAATTCTAGTTAATGTGTTGTTTAGCAGGAAACAACATTCAGATAAAAATGGATGATGATAGGATGAATTGGTGGAAAGTGGGAGGAAACCGGTGCACCCCGAGAAAACCCACGCACACGGTGTTTGTCCATTGTAAAACCCACATGGCATGAGTAGGACTTGATCCAACGACCCCTAGCACCAGAGGTGATCTCTTTAAAACCTGAGCCACCGCGTGATGTCTTTGGAGCACTGGTACTATAAACACCTCCTCGAACTAGCCCAACTCAATTACATCACCGTTCTGAGAGTTTAGCTTTAAATTTATCCATTAAAATTTAAAATATTGAAAGACTGAGCTAGTTGATTCTCCAAGTAATTGGTAACTGCTGCTGTATATTTATCTGGCAGAAAATTATTTATTCCATGATGCTAAAGTATTTTAGAAAAAACAGAAATGTGTATTTTCTAACGTAATGGCAAAGACGTCCGACAATCAAAATTCAAAATTGACAGAATTCGTGGGAAAATGTAGTGTTGCAGTAACCAAAACGTTCTACATTACATTCCAGGCCTTTGACAGCATTCAACGAAGATACGACACTATTGATGTAGAGAATTACTCTGATGATTTTCAACTAATTGTTAGAAAGTATACTGCACGATGAATCTTAACAACAATTTAAGATCATAGATGGTAATTTCCCAGGTTGTAATTAAGTCCCATTATATTTTGGAATTTGTTCACTACGAAAGAATTTTGGATCACTTCAGTTATTTTATTTTATTTTATTTCCTTCTACACTAATGTGTAGTTCATCTGGTTACCTAAAATATATTTGCTTTGAGTTATAATTATCAGATCAGTCACAGAGGTTATCCTGGCAATTACATTTATCTGCTCATTAAGAATTAAGTTTAACTATAAACAGATGTCCTTCAGTTATTTTGACAATTTCTGGGATGTGGCTATGGGTGCTCTTTAAAGGGATTTGAGCCACAAATTACAACGCTATTAGTTAAATGATTTCAAATGTTTTCGTTTGGTCTCTACACAAGGAAATCTAATTTACAAAGCTGTTAAATTCTTCATTTCTGTGTGAGTAAAATATATAGAGAATGGCTTGGGGAAGATGCCAGGCATTTTGGTCTAGCAACCATCCTGTAGTTATATATATTAAACGTTCATCATTTTATTGACAGAAGTACTCGCATACACGGTGGATATATGGGTCGTTAAACTGATAGCTTCAAAATGTGTCATACAAAACACATCAGTGTAAGGCGCCAACTCGTTTGGAGAAAGAAGCCTAATACGTTGTCATTCAGATATATGCCAATGACAATGAGATGAAAAAGAGAAACTTCATGGATATGTTATAATATCACTAAAATAGGTAAACAAATATGTTGCCACTACAGAAAATATTTGTTATCATGTTATCAATGACTTTAAGTTTCGAGTGAAAGAAGATAATAATTATTTAACTCCATTCAGCACGTCTAGCAGTCGCATCTTAGTAGAGCGTTGATTTCGCTTTAGGGAGTTACGTATTTCGATTCCCGCGCGGGTCATCCGGATGATAGCTTTTTCTGGAATTAACTTCAACAACACAGAGTTAATGCTGGGATAGTGCTTCTCAAATAGATTATTGAGGACTCTTTCCCTACGTTCTTACCCAATCTTATCCTGCCTCAGCCACAATTAAATAAAATATATAAATGATATTCAAATTCTATTAAACACGTACAGAGTCTACCAATTACAAATCAACTTGTATGGTTACATTCTATTCAAGAATAAAAGTTCAAATGGACGATTAACCAGAAACAACGAAAACAATCTTATCTAATGTAATACTCATTATTTTAACGCTTATGATTTCCTGCAGAAAATTTGAAATGTTTTCTAACCATTGTGGCTGGGGTAAGTAAAAATTTTATGGGAACATTTGTTGAGCATTTGTCTAAATATTTGATTGGAGTGTTCCTTGAAGTATGGGTCTCTCAGCGTTACCTTTTTATTTCGCTTGTTTACGTATTCCATTTTTTTCAAAATTATCAGTTAGCTTTCTAGGGTGTCCCTCATGAAGCGCCTAGGTGGTGGTTTTTGTTTGCTTATCCCTTTGGGGTGCCCTCTGCCTTTACCTAACAGGATTCTCAGTTTTTGAGTCTTCTTGTTTCTTGTAGAATCTCTTCAAGAAATTGAACGCGATAATCTTATCATGCTGGACCACTTTGCTTGTGACTTCCGGACTGAAGTGGACCATTCTTTCTCCAAGGCAGATTCCTACTCTTCTACCAACTTTGGTAGTTTATAGTAATTGGTAACCTCTTTTTGATACTTAGTTTACCCTTCGAAGAATAGTTATGGTGTTTTCTTTGAAATTAGTAGGCGATTTGGTGAACTCAACAAAATTCTAGACAGGTCCCTTGAGACTTATACAGCGTATGCTGTCTCGTATTATCTCCTGATATCGAAGTTGTAGTGCTGGGCAAGATAATGTTTGTATACCGACTTGTGCAGTCCTAAAAGATTTTTCCTGCTTATTTCTCAACTTATACTTTTGTCACGAGGGATCCACCTGAGGAGCTTCCGAGTTGTGATAAATTAACTTCTCTGCTTTTGCCTTTCTTATCTCCTTGTGTGTTTGGTATACTGTTCGGCTGTCATTCAGCTCAGGAATGTTCAGTTCATGTTCTACTAAAAAGTACTGTTATTAAAGATAAGTTTCATATCCTCTTAGATAGCGTGCTAAGAAGTACGTCACTTTGAAGCTTTTGGAAACCAACAGTAGCTAAGACTCTCGATAATTCAAGGTATCTCCAAGTAACTGAAACCACGAGAATTTGCTACCCAGGTTAGACTGCTGACATCTGTTTATGTTTGTTATCTACAAATATGGGCTTCCGGAACATTATATGGACGTTTATTGGAAGCAGAAGCTAGTAATGAAAATTTAATGCTTGTGCGTATTTCAAACAAAATATATTTTTTAGACCATCAATTGCAAACATCAAACGAATATACGATAATATGGCAAAATTTAATTTAGGTCCATATTGTATTTAGCATACACACCCAGTTTCCTAACGACTACTGGACGTCCATAATGCCCCTATGGTAGCTCCTTTCTACTACAAAAATTGCCATTATTGAGATGCAATGATTTTCCATTCACAATTTCATTCCACTCCTCAGAAATAACTCCTACAAAACACATAATTCAAGCATATTGCGCAAACTATTCATCAATACTGTAATAACCGGAAGAGCTCTAAAAGTTGTACATTACGTATTTTCAAGGATACATTTGTATTTAACAAAGATTGAGTAAGTTATAAAGAGGGGAGTTTCTTTTAAAGAAATCATAAATTGAGGCTGTAAGGCCATATGAAATTGGCGTCTGCCATGTGGGTCGCCATACTAAAAAAAAACATGAAAATGAAAGCAAAAGAAATGTAACATAACATTTTCTGATTTTACACACCAAATACGAGAAATCTACGGAAAAAAGTAAAACTTGTCGAGGAAATCGAGCGGGGTTCAAAAATTGTGACCAATACTACTTCCGTATTCTCACGAAATTAATTTTAACAATTGTAGTAGACCCTAAGTTTCTAGAGGGCAGTGCGAACTTTGTAAACAAATTTTACGATATCCCAATACCAGAACATTGAAAATAAATTTTGAAATTCTATTGCTTTTCCGATATTAGCTGAAACTGCACGATTGATTTCCTTTAATTCTACATCTACTAGATTTAAACGTTAATAATACTTGTCTCACTTTTCGCAGAGAGACTCACAAAGTATTTTGTTTAAGATGGGGAATTTGTAGGGGACTGTGCATATTACATAAATGTTCGTTACAAATTTCTTGAAATGAAGGTCAAGGATATCTCGAGGGTGTTCCAGACCTTCCATAATTACATTTTAGTAAATAAAGGTTGAAATTGTTGTATGCATATGTGAATAAAACTAACACTATTTGCGAGTGTGAACATGTTATAGTCAACCATATATAAATAATTCTTAACTTCAAAATGTGCTTGTTCCAGAGCCTCACAAAATAGGTTTGAACCTGCCGTATACATTTCCGAAAATATAGTTTTCCATTTTCTTGATGTAGCCTGACAACAGATATGGCATTCGAGTATAGGTTTTGTGGCAAATTAACGAATCCTCTGGTATTGTACGCCATAATTTTTTTTTAGATATTCGCATCTCCGTGATGATACTGTCCCAACTGAAAAAAAATAGTTTTTAGAAAATGACAATTGAAAGTTTTTATGATATTTTTAGTTATATTGAAAAGCAAGAAATAGTCCAGTCAAGTTAGCTCAATTTTTCGTGAATCTAAAACAAGCTGCAACATAATTTCTAGCAATGGTTTCTAGGTGAATAGTATGTGCTGAAAACGATGAAACCAAGTCTACAACTTTAACTTTATTCATAAATTCAATATGGCAGAAATGAACAACATGGCGGATATTTACAGGCCAGTAAAAATAGCAATAAATCTAGAACAAAGTGCCACGGAATTTCTGACAGCGGTTTCTAGATCAAAATGAGTTCGGAAAAAGATGGAATAAAGACCACCACTGTAACTCTATTCATAGCTCCAACATGGCGGAAATTAACAAAATGGCGGGTTTTCACAGGCTTTCTATGTATGTATGTAAGTTTGTTACCTGGTAAAGCATAAACTACTTGAACGATTTTAAAAAGAGCAGTCGTTGGATTCGTCTTGACTCAGAATGTGCCCTAGGCTATATGCACTCGTGAAATAATAAACACAACATGGCGGAAATTAACAACATAAAATATATTCTCAAAGGCTATCTATGCATTTATGTAAGTTTGTTACCTCGTACAATCAACATGCGCGGCAGTGCATGCAGCCAAGTTCTCCGCGTCATAAAACGTCAGCGCTGCCAGAAGCATGTTATACAGGAACACGAGTTTTCAGCTATTTCGAGGCCCCGTAAGAAAACATGTGTTAAAGATAGGAATATGAGCTTTCAAAGTTACGGAGATACGACAAATATGTGTAGGTGTGCAAAATTTCATATTCGTAGCTTAAAGCATATTTGAGTCGTGGACCCCTGAAATTGCGTATTTTAGACTAACTGACACTCACTGACTCACTCATCATATTGTGTAGGGTGTTCGGAATAAGCTAGAAACATGAAATTTGGCATGAATGTAGACGTTGCTAAGTATGTAAAGCAAAAATTCCGACATTTTAAAAAAATCGCCATCTTGTATTCAAAATGGCCGCCAAACGTAATATTTCAAAGAATACACAGTCTAAGCGATTGAAGTTTGAAAACCGAAATTTGGTATGAAAGTTCATCACCGCCAGTAGAATAAGAAATTATTAAAATTCTTGAAAATGTTGCCATCTTGCATCTAAAATGGCTGCCAAAACGAAATTTTCATAGAGTACACAGCCTTAAGGGCTAGAGCTAGAATAACAACATTTGGTATGACAGTACATCATTACTAGTCGGTTACGAAAGTATTACAAAATTTCTACAAAGACGCCATCTTGGATCCAAAATGGCCACCAAAATAAAATTTACATAGGATACACAGCCTAAACGGCTGTACCCAAGCAAACGAAATACAGTATGACGGTACATTATCATTAGTAGCTTACGAAAATATTACAAAGTGTCTCCAAAGACACAATCTTGGAACCAAAATAGCGGACCTCACAATCCATTTTCCACACCTTTTGAACTAGAAATACGAAATTTGGCATAAATGTGTATTATCAACAGTAGTTTAGGAAAATATTACAACATTTTGAAATAGCCGCCATGTTGCATTGAAAATGGCAGCCCAAAAACATTTTCCGCACCGTTCGAGATAGGGAAATGAAATATGATATGAATTTGTACCATCACGATTAGGTCACGACAATATAAGAGAACGTTAAAAAATCGCCATTTTTAATCCAAAATGGCCGCCGAAGTCCATTTTGCAAACCACTGAAGCTAGAGAAACGAAATTTGGTTTGAAGGTGTCCCATCACGAGTAGGTTACAGGGGCAAAGCACCCGGCGGTATTGGGAAGATCTGCACCATAGAGGGCCACCCCCAGAGAGTACGGTTACGGTAAAGAGTCACAGCGAAGTGAGTATACATACGTATATCGTCATCGGAACTGCATGTGGATTTTTTTAAACTTTTCTTTTTTTTTGGTACTAGTTTATAGTTCTGTGTACTGTGCATACTGTAGAAAAAATCATGTAGAAACAGCTTCTACTATTTAGATATAGCAGCTTTTCAGAACCTAAATTATATTTCAGACATTAGTCCAGAAATCAGTGCTTTTGTCCTTCTTGAAAAATTTATAGTTTGCCACATAGGGACATTGCACTTCCTACAACGATGTTATACACGCAGGAAAAAGCTGTGAAATCCGAGCAAAATCACCAGAGGTACAAAACGTTCAGCCAACTTCTTCAGCCCTAATATGTGGTGAAATGGAAGATGGATAAGCCAAGTTCCTCGGCGGCAGCATGTAAGAGGAACACTGGAATTTAGGGCGAGGTGGCAATGTTCATGATCTTCAAACCATAAGGCTGGTGGCGGCTCTAAATCCACCACGCCCAGCACCACCAAACCTAAGGCTCGAACATCATGAACCTTGTCACCTCGGGTCATCTTCCAGTGTTTCTGCGTGTCCCACTAAATTTTGCGCGTCATAAAAGGTCAGCACTGCCAGAAGTATGTTATACACGAACAATAGGTTTTGGCGAAATCGGCGATTTCGAGGCCCCTTAAGAAAAAAGGTGTTAAAGATAGAAATACGAGCTTTCAAAGTTAAGGAGATATGGCGAATATGTGCAAGTGTCCAAAATTTCATATTCATAGCTTGAGATATATTCGAGTTGTGGATACCTGAAATTGTGTATTTTAGGCTTACTGATTCATACACTCACATTCACTCACTCACTCATATTGTTTAGGGTGTTCGGGATAAGCTAGAAACATGAATTTTGTCATGATGGTGGAGGATGATAAATAGGTAAAGGGAAAATGCCATCATTTTGAAAAGTCGCCATATTGTATTCATAATGGCAGACAAACGTAAAATTTCAAACAATACACGGCCTAAATGGCTGAAACTAGAAAACAGAAATTTGGTATGAAGGTACATCTTTAGTAGGTTAAGGAAATATTATTACAAAATCTTGAAGAAAGTTGTCACCTGGGATCCAAAATGGCCCCAAAGGGAAATTTCCATAGAATACACAGCCTAAACGTCTGGAGCTAGAAAAACGAAATATAGTATGACGGTACATATTATTAGTAGGTTAGGAAATATTACAAAATGTCTCCAAAGACACAATCTTGGAACCAAAATGGCGGACCTCATAATCCATTTTCCACATCATTTAACCTATAGATACGACATTTGGCATAAATGTGTATTATCAACAGTAGTTTAGGAAAATATTTTATTTTGAAAACAGTCGCTATCCTTGATTCAAAATGTCGGCCCAAAAACATTTGCCACACCGTTCGAGATAATCGAGAAATGAAATATGATATGAAGGTGTACCATGATAATGTTAAAATGGTCTACATCTTTAATCCAAAATGGCAGCCCAAAACCCATTTTCCGAACCACTGAAGCTAGAGAAACGAAATTTGGTATGAAGGTGTAACATCACGAGTATGTTACAATAAATGGTTCAAACCAAAGTGGATACGAGGAAGGTCTACACAATGGGGGCGCAGTGCCCCGGAGAGTCTGGTTGCGATAAAGGGAGCGCAGTTATCCAAAAGTCCACAAGTTGTGGGTGCAGCTCGCCACGGGATACTGGAGGCAGCGCCCCCAGCGAAGCAAGTATACACTTACAAAAAGTTGTGAAATCCGAGCAGAAACACCAGAGGTGCAAAAAGTTCAACCAAGTTCTTCAGCTCTAGAAGGTGGTGAAATGGAGGACGGATGAGCCAAGTGGATGTAAGAGGAACAATGGAACATGGCGCGAGGTGGAAAGGTTCATGATCTTCAAGCCATAAGGCTGATGAGGGCCCTAAAACCCACCACGCTCACCACCACCAAGCTAAGGCTCGAAGGCAAACATTATGAAACTTGTCAACTCGCACCAAATTCCACTGTTGCTCTTACATGCTATCGCCAAGAAACTTGGCTCATCCGTCCTCCATTTCACCACTTTTATTGCTGAAGAACTTGGTTGAACTTTTCGTAGCTCTTGTGTTTTTGCCGGAATAGACACTACTTGAACGATTTTAACAAATGAGGTGTGGTTGGATTCATCTTGATCCATAATGTGTCCTAGCTTAATGAAGTTATGAAATATTAAATCCAACATGGTGGATTTTAATTTCAGAAGAATCTTTGATAGTGGTTTCTCGATGAAAAATATGTGCTGAAAATGATCGAGCCAGGTCTACTAATGTAACTCTTTTCGTAATATTATAAAATTACAAGTTTTGAAGAGAGCACTAAAAACTTAAACTATTTTACTTAATTGCCTTTTTAATTCGCTTTCACAAACTTGCAGTACATATTTTGTTTGTTTATTTACCTTCTACAGAAGTTGAACTGCTAATGACAGAAAGCTTAATCATTATGCATGTATACAATATTTAATAATAATAAGAGGGACAAAATAGATACGCCATGTTATTACAAAGTAGTGCTAGTATTGAGGATGGATACAGGTATTTTACCGAAGTTGTGCAAAACGGACAATAGTGGTCTCACGTTGCTTGTAGAAGAGATGAGAGTGATATTGTTGGATAGAGTGTAGTTTCAGGACTCCGGAAACGAAGATAACTAAAAATTGACAAATTTTGAGTTGTGATAGTATCATTGCCGAAAAGACATGGATGTTTTGTGCGTTTCCAGTTACATTTATCAACACAATCCTCCTTGGTTTTTTTTAGGGAATTCCTTAAGTTTAACTTCAATGTTTATTGAATAAGTAACAGAATGATAGCATGTTATTGACACAAATGAACAATAAGACATAAACTCAAGATGTATTACAAACTGACGCCATGTTAATTTCAGTGCAGAATAGAAACATATCAGACGAAGTTTCATTGGCTGCTGGTGGTGTTTATGAACTTTGAGACCAAAACACGGTTGAGTTATCCAGATTATAAAACAAATATACATATTTAAATGCGGTTTTCCACGTATTTTTTATATTTTAAAACAAAAATGTACACAATTGAATTGAGCGACGAAGTTTTGTAAGAATGAATCAATATCGAAAAATCGCCAATAATTGAGTTATAATTACTTTTACAACGAAGCCCTTATATATGTGATCTGATGTCTCTTGCCTTTATGTAGAGTAAACGTGGGAGATGACGCAACCGGAGAACCATAGCACATTCCATATTTTTCGAATGTATTACGTAATTAAACCAGTATTGACAGTTATTGTTAGAAACGCATGCGTAGAAGAAGTCCTGGCAGTTGCAAGGAGGAAGCGTTGTAGAAGGAAGTGATCAAGAGAATCTCAGGTGTTATGCTGTGTGAAAAATGCCTGAATATCACATTTAAAACAAGCATGTGGAACAAGATTTTTATTTATTAACCTCTTCGTTACTATGTTCCGTGTTACATATGAATGTAGAACATATGGAAGATTAATTTACCCCAATGCAAAGAAGAGAGGCACCATGAATTTCGCTGAAGAAGCATCAACTTAATAATATATTCGGGACTTCTGACCAATTTTCTGTATTCAAGATTATAAGACTGAGAGAAGAGTTCAAACTGAAGCCATAATGATTAGGTTTTTCGCCCTTACAACGGAACTTTAAGAACCAAGTTTCAAGGATTTTCGCCATACTGGTTCCAAAAGAGAGGGGACAGTGTAGGAAGTCAGAATGTGACATTATGTCTTGCCAGTTTCTCATAAACGAAAGCAGAGAATGAAGTGTAACTTACCATGATTATAGGAAATGCTGTTCTACACGAGAAGCAACTAGTGTGAAGCACCTTCAGTGTTGCTAGCTGTAGACATTCGCAGTGTTGCCAGAATATTAAAAGCCCGAAAATATCGGTGAAGGCAGGGACTATAACGATGAAGTCAATATCATTTACTGACAAAGTATAGTTTATTCTAGTGATGTGTACTACTTCGCCAATACTATTTTGATGCCAGTGGTAATAAGCGAAATCACCAGAAATCCTGAAATAGTCATCAGGAAATTCGAGTTAAGTGCAATTTATATGCAGACTGCCATTGAGTAGGTGATTCAGACAAAAGGTGTTGTTACAATGAGCACATCTCATGAATGAAAACGCAATACACTGATCTGATGAACAAACTTCAGAGCCAACAGTGTCACAGCAGTACTGCATCGGCGTCCTGAATTGTTCCGGTTCTTCGTCCAGATATACAGACTTGTACCATGCATACTTGATCATGTTTCGAAACATTGGGGACGAAAACTGATAACGAGGGAAGGATTAGAGACGAATGAATTTGTCCCGATGCCAGATGTTGAACTCTTCGGTCGCGATAATGGCATAAGTCAGGAACTTAACAAATGCTTTATAAGGGCGGAAGAAATAGACATCCAGTGGCTGAATGAGTCCTGTGCATTCTGGTGGAATCAAATGCCATTCAAATTCACTAATGCTTTCTGGAATTGTTGATTTGATTAACACTTCATCCGTATTGGCTGACCACGAATCAAGAAGTAGAAGCATGGGTTCTTCGTATAAAGTAGACACACTTGGCCAGATTACATTGGTCAGCATTATCTTCTGATCTTCTTTTTTCATGTTAGTAGAGCCAGAAGCATAAGACATAATATTTGATGGAACAGCTGGTTTGCTTTGAGGAAACTTCCGGTTGGATTCTGCACAAAGCATGTACATCGGCGAATGTAGATCTCCGTCCATTGAGATTACAGGCATTATCATGTATGAGTGCGTCGTTGCCGACGTAGATCCTACAGTTGCATATACTCGCTTAATGCCCATTGGTCGAAGTGTTCGTCCTGAATGCATTTCTTTCTCGAAACGACTTTGATCTGTGTTCAGGATTTGTTTGGGAATCAAATTTTGTTCGATGAACAATGATTTCATTTTTCTGACGAATTCATCTGATTTACGCTGTATATCCTCCTCTTTTGAGGCGCAGGTCTTTGACACTTTATTAGTAATTGATCGCGAGACGATCCTGTTCCTTTTCTTAAACTTGTAAATCCATGAATCTGATGTATTGAAATTCAGTTTATCATCTGAATCAACCTGGAGTTTGATTTGCAATGCCCACTGTCTGATTGTTCTGTCGTGAATTATGGCATTGCATGCAGACATTTCTTTGAAGTGCTCAAAAACCCTGGTGTTTATAGTACTCATCTCCACGCGCGGCGTCATCTTTTCTCGCGATTGTTCATAGTTCTGCAGCACGCCAATCGATTTGATCTTTGAAAACTTGGATCGAACAGATGCCAGAGATCTTCTCTTTCATCCAACTGTGCTTGTCCAGTACTGGAATGCCCGTTCTTTGTATTCTTCTGACAGTTCGCTGACTCCATTCTTCTTTCTTTCCGGTGATGGAACATGCGATGAGCTACTGCCTTGAGATGACGGAGTTCCTTTTTCATCCGACACTTCCGGCACATGTAGCTTTGAAATGTCTTGCAATGTCATGCCGATATCCTCATCACCATATTCACGATCAGTTGAGTCAACATCCAGGTCTGAAGCGTCCTCATATGTCAGAGATTCATACTGCTCAACGATCACTCGTTCATCCAATAACTCGGCACATATCTGGTCGGACATTTCCCGATCTGCAATGGATGGTGCATCATCAGATGTGCCAAATTTCTGAACCAGCAGGCGAATGACCACTTTCGGATTCATCCTGAAAGGACAAATAAAAGAAAACATTAGAATCCCTATAAAAATGAACAACAGGTTTATCAGCGCTCCACAAGAATTGTATTATTTCATCCCATAAATATTTTTATAGACATAGAAAAGGAAAGGTGAAAGCAAGAAAGTAGGAAAGAACTTCGTTTTAGCGTACGTGTCCACTGAAAAAGGAAAGAGAGAAGAGAGGAGAGCGAGTGCCTATAACAATGGACTCAACAGCATTTGATGACCAATTATCATATATTTTGAACTAATATCTTGATTTCATTTGTAATTCCCATCATTGCTGTTTTGTGTTATTTTGCTTTTTTTGTGCTTATTACAATAGTATTGGCGAAGTAGTACACAGCACTAGAATAAACTATACTTTGTCAGTAAATGATATTGACTTCATCGTTATAGTCCCTGCCTTCACCGATATATTCGGGCTTTTAATATTCTGGCAACACTGCGAATGTCTACAGCTGGCAACACTGACAGTGCTTCGCACTAGTAGCTTCTCGTGTAGAACAGCATTACCGATATTCGTGGTAAGTTACACTTCATTCTCTGCTTTCGTTTATGAGAAACTGGCAAAAGAGAACGGGTACAGTTTTACTGGACCGAAGCACCATTTCACCCTTAACCCACTCTCCTGCCTTTCACACTTCTGCTCCGAAAAAATAATCTCACATTCTGACTTCCTACCCGAAACTTGGTTCGTAAGGTTCCCTTGTTAGTGTTATGTTGCAAATCAATTAATAAACGTTTAAGAAACAATATTACAAGAAGGGTAGTAAACGGCCATATTGGAAGATCTTCGAAGACCAGTTATTACAATAAAACCGTGTTGCCGTTTATTTCCTTCTTTGAAAGAACTTCACAAGACAGATATGTCAAAAACAAAAATGTGTTGTAAGAGACTGCCTTGTTCAATTTAATTTTAAATTGTTATGTTCGAATCACTTCTAACCCTGAAACATTTGGTTTCCCCCAGTTAATGCCTGTGCGCCCCCTTCGCGTGTACACAATTTTGTAGCCATGCCTGGTTTAAATATCTTTAACCTATTAATCTCACCTTATCCGGAGTTTTAATACTGCAGGTAATTAATTAGTCTTGGAACCCCTCCATTTTACGTTGAATAAATAATTCTGTTTAAGTAAGACATTCCTCAAAGCATAAATAAATTCGAAAAGGAAATTTTATCACATGTTGAATACAAAATTGACTTCAAAACGAAATGCCTTTCTAAATAGGGTTGCCAACCAGCCGGTATTCTACCGGTCTGGCCGGAAATTTTAGTATTTTTTTCTATTAGACCGGTGACCGGCACCAAGCTATCACCAGCACTATTGCGACCGGTAATTTTCTGAAAATTAGTTGACCGTCTTACTCGTGGCTTTCATAGAAATTTTGGGGCTACCTATAAAAAAACTAAAATCTCGGAATCAACCTTTATTTTCATAATAGAACACCTTAATTTTATCGCTCCCGCTTATTAACGAGATACCATTAATGTACTTTGTCTAGCGTATAGTACTTGTTTAAAATTTACATCTAGAATAACAGCACGTGATATAAAATATTACCCTACAGATAGTGCTTTTATATAACTATCAGAACTGAAATACTAAACTATGCTGGAGAAGGATAGCGCATTAAACATTTCTTAACTTCTTTCGTAAAAACATTAATTTCCTCTCTTTATTATTCAGGGGTAGGGATGCCGAGCCGGTATTTCACCGGTAGGGCTAGAAATTGTACCAATTTTGTGATTAAAATCTGTGGCCGATACAGAAGTCTCACCGACGTAACATATGGCCGCTATTTTATTTATGAATTATGATAATCTCTGCCAGAGACGATAGTCAGATCTGGAATCCGGGTTTCCAGTTCAGATTTGCCACTCACCCTTTTCCCGGTCTGTTGGATGTTTTATTTTTATTTGCCCTGTTTGAGAAAAAGAAGCGAATTAATTTCTTTGCTATCCATCTTCACAATTTAAGTATTCTCCCCATTTTTTTATTAAATTTTCTGTTAATAATTTTTTAGGTAGGCCTACATTATTTTGCTCTAATTATTTTCTTTGAGTTTGCTGGTATTGTGGTTTACTTGATATTATATTTTCTCTGGGAAAATACATAATATTAATCAGTTGCGTCAAGTTTTGAGCTGTTCAATTTGAGGTATTCTGATTTACAATATTAGATGACGACGACTTCCGTCGTGTTTACTATATTAATCCTCACTAATTGTTCACCAATCCTGGTTTTCGAGTACGTCTTTTTTTCTGCACATGAAGTTGCACTTCTACTCTTCTGTGCTTTTTTGGAGTCTGTTTCTATCCTCTGTGGTTTATTCAACCCCTCATAGCTGCCGGTAATTCTATTTCCTATAGTTGGCAACCCTATTTCTAAATAACTACGAAAACCAAACAATTGGTTGAGCTAAGTGTACTAGTGGGTAAACTCTTTTGAGCCTGCTTTTTATGTCAGGTTTGAAGCCTATTATCTCGAAAGTGGTGATTCTTATATATGTCTTATTTGGCATAGCGATCAAAATCTCACAAGTAAATGGTCTTTGGTTATAGTAATCGAGATCACGTATGTAATATGCACGAAAAGAAACTAGTAAGAAAAGTATTTATGTAGTTTCCTTAAGTATGCTTTCTATTTTCCAACTAAAAACGTGGACAATCTGAGGTCGATTCGCAGAAGGTTCCAACCAAATTAAGACCGCTTTGTGTGCCACTAAGACCACCAACAATTGTTGAAGCTCTCTTATCTCAAGTGTTTTACCACTCGAAAAGTTTCCTAATATATTTATTCGTTAAAATTTAAACATATTTTATGCCATAATTATGACAACTGCAACATTTGTCTACATTTGTTTCAGTAGAAATCGCTTCTTTTTTATGAGAAAATAAAATCTTTTCCATAATTCCAAAAATAATTGTCGCTGTAAGCTTACACAACCAAGAAGAAAGTATTGTTTTACAATAGTACTTTCATGAAAGAGAGTTGGAAATTGCAAAACGACATACATTCAAAGTACGCACAGTTCGTTGACAAAATTGAGACATTTTCCCCCAAACACTGTAAAACTTCTTTAAAACTCAGCGACAACAAATGATTGGATGGCACTGGGGTGGAAAATGACTGTTATGATGTTTAACGATATTGTAACAGCTATTTTTGCACGATATATCTAATGACAGTGAAAGGTACTAGATGACAGCATCGTAAGGTTTCTCTTATAGTCACAATATATCAACATTTCAGAGTTAGAAACTAATATTAGATAACTTTAAATAAGAATGTTATCTGCCAAACTATTATACTCTTAAAATTTAATTCATTAGGTTTAATTTACTTTGTTTAAATATTGTTTTAAAGATTACTCAAAGAAAGTATCCTAGAGATCTTGTATATGTGTCAGTTGTACTTTTCCTTTGTTATTGTATTGGATGGCAAATTTTATACAATGTATATATATTTTTGGGATGTGGTATATGGAGTTTCTATACAGAAATTCCTAGCCACATAATTTACTTCTCGTACAAATGTAGGTGATTTTCTTTCTACGACATTATCTTCTGCTCACTTTCTAAACATGTAATGGTATTTAGAAAGATAGCGAATATTTCATTAATGTCTAAATAAAACATGTTAAGACCTTCCAGTGCATTTTATTGAAAATTATTAGTTAATGTCTGGACGAAAAGAATACTGTTCTGCAAAGAAATTTTCATTAATTTTTCTAACGGAATTGTAATGAAACGTTTAATTCATTATGTCAGAACACTTTATGCATAATTTAGGGTTATAGGCTACAATATTCCAAATTCTTTAAAAGGATATAATTGATTTCAGAGCGCAAACCAATATAATTTAATAAATAATGCCCCCATCTATGCTGAAATGTATAACTAGCTAAATATACAACAGACTCTTAGGCAAGTATGGCTTGCAGTATCCACAAAGAAGTAACACTACTTCTTTTGTACGTTAAAGCAATAAACGTTATACCAATTAATTGGTGTGATTCAACTATTTATGGCTACGTTTCATTAGTTCGTAATGCTATAGGAACTAAAACCACGAACGCTCAAAACTACATTACTGAAATAACGTTGGTAGTATATCCAACGGTCCCATTTTGAGTTGACAATATTTTAACACCATTGAAGCCTACGATCACAGAAATGGTGACAACCGCAGATGCTAAATTTTGGATAGTGATAAGAATGAATTTATATATGCACTGAAAAAGATATATTACGGTTCGGATATTGTTCGTGCACACAATATAATCCTGCTCTACGTAGACATTTTAATTCTTAGTGCTCCGTAAGGACAGTTTTCACGTATTGTTACAAGTGACAAGGGATTTGATCGGTATATCACTGCGCTGAGTTCAATGAAAATTCAAACGGTTCTAAATATGCTTTATTGGATGATAAGACTTGAATTCAAGACATTTCGTGTATGTAGTAAATGATTCTTGACATCATTTAAATCATATTGATTGTTCAATGATTTGTTCGAGATTTATGTCATGGTAAGCGAGGAACTTTGAACAGTTACTGATAAACCGCTATTCAAATCAGTGGTAACATTGAAAAATAGCCAAAATAACGATAAGACTTTCAGTCAAACTCAGAACATCCCATTTTTCGATATTATGCCTTACGACAAAGCTGGCATCCACCTAGCACATACCACTCATACAGTGTCGGATCTAGAAATTTTCCTATGGGAGCAACGTTAAATTCTGCCACCCTTTTGCCGCCTTTACATTGATTTTAGCCGAACAACATTGTCTCGCATCAGGAAGTGTACTTTTGTTATCTTCTCTTGTGCTCTCAGAGCATCACCAATACTAACTCTAGTAAGGCAGTAGATCTGCCTATTTAACTTGAATCGAGGGTTTGAATTTAAGAGAGGAAGGTAGGTTATTTCGAATAACATAAAACTGACGTAGCTGGCCGGTATTCAAATTTTGAACACATTTATGTCAATTGAAAATTAATATGCGATTTTACTACCTTTTTAGAACCTATTAATTTTAATTTTTAGCTGTTGCCGCCTCTAAACGTCCCGCCCGGGGTACTTGTTCCCTTTTGCCCCTAGATACGGTACTATGCTCAGAAGACAGGAAAGAAAGAACCAAAGAGAAACCATGCTCAAACACGAAAGAGCTTTTTCTATCTATCTCTCTGATTTGGGGTTACCCAACCGGGTCTCGTTATTTCCAACTTCTGCGCTTCCAACATGCAGCTTGTAAGCAATTTAAATAGCAAAAAAAAAAAAACTCAATGATAAAAATGAAAGAGACAGATATAGAGCTCTTTGCGGGCAGATTTAAGTTAGAAAGAAAAGATAATTAGCATATCAATACACATATTAGATACTTGCAATATTATCAATATTTACATCATTCATTTGCATATAAACTGCAAATTTTTAGAATTCTCTGTTAGTGGCGCGACTCACTTGCCATATGTTTCATTAGCTGCTTCGTAAGGAAACTTTAACTATTTCTTTCTCATTTTTTGTAAACATGGAATATGATTCGAATTCACCAGGCCTTGATGTGATCAAAAACAAAATATTTAGTTAACCCATAATTCCATAACGTTATTTCTGGCCTCTAGGTGGTCTTCTTCGAGTGCTTAATGTTTCTTATTTACTTTCTCAAGTGATAGTATTTCACCATTCAACGTTAGTTTATTAAATTTCATTCCAGTAACACAGCATTACAAAATAAAGCCCTGTATCCCCGAACAACATGTTCGGATGAGCTGCTAAAAACACCTTGGAAGCGGACACTCGGAAAAGTGCTCGCACCATTGCAGACAAGTTAGGCAAACACCACTATACCAAAATCTGGCTGCGACTCCGTACGAACGGTAACGTGAAAAGGTTGGACTCATGGGTGCCACATGTGTCCGCACCGGGCAACTATAATCCCCATCTGGATGTGTACACTTTTCTGAGTGTAAGAAATTATATGCATGCTTATTTCGAATGAGCTTCACTTAAAAGATTTTCTTACTCCTTGAATTGTTATTAAGCTCCTCAACAACCTGGCGAGCATTTAAGGACGAGACTTACAGGTTTTGTTGCAAGGAACTCCAGAGTATTGACTTCAATGGGTTTCCGAGGTAATTGAACCCGTCAGAATGCGCACAGGATGCAAACGTTCTAAATCAGTGGTGTCCGAACCACAGCTTTTGCGTTTGACACTCGCCAGATATCGCATTAATAATTGAATTCAAACAATCTGACAAGGCTGACAAACTTATTTTAAAAACACACAACCAGCGTAACGGTTTCAATTTTCTAACAACATCTTCCTCAGATGACATATTAAAACACACTCAATCAAACGCTGTGTGTGTTAATGTGTCGTCTGAGGATGTTGTTAGAACGTTGAAACGGTTGCGCTGGTTGTGTGTTTTTAAAATAAAGTTAAGTGTGGAAGCCGTGTCAGCTTGTTTTAATTAAATTAAGTATGGATACAAGACCTCAATATAGTTATATCCGTACTACAAGCTTTTTTTTAATTATTTGATTTTCGCCTTTGATATTTTCTAAACATTGTCTGTCATGTGTGTGAAGACCTTTCAAATCTTCAAATTAATGACACGTACGATTTGTATGCTATTTATGTCAGACGATGCTTTGACTCACGAAGATCATGCTAAATTTTAATGTGCCCCATGTTCAAAATAAGGCTGGGGATAACTGCTGTAACCTATAGTACACCCCGATGTTCAAAATAAGGCTGGGGATAACTGATCTAACCTATACTACACCTGATGTTCAGAAAAAATCTGCAATACGTACAACCGATAAAGTGATAAGGAATATTTAGAACTCTTGTCCTTAACACCAATATGTCGACATTTAAGGAGTAATCAGGAACCTTATTACTTTTTTCCTCTAGATTCTTAGCTCAATTATATCTTCAAAATGAGCCACCATTATTTCTAGAACAAGCTAGTTTTCATATTTATTAATCGTTCCATCTTCTGCTGAGAGTACTGAGAATGTATTCAAGAATGATGAACGTAAAAGCTTCATATCGCGAGACTGAGTGATTGAACACAGAAGGTTGGCTCTCAATGCCACCATTACAATAGCATATGAAGAATATTTCAAACATCCTTTTACAGCATAAATATTTAAGAATGATATGTAACTCTGTTACACCTAGGAGTGATAAGAGAATAGCTTAGAGAAAAACGTGAAAATATAAATTTTCAATATATTAGTATCGAAAAAGGACCTAATACTTCTACAATCCTACGACATCTGTGTCGGCGTTTTGTTGTGAACATATGGTTTCAATCAGCTCAATTGTTTCTCAGAAGCAGGCTACGTAAACAATTTCTAGTTACATAACTGTGATTTCAAATATTGCATCAAGAATATAACGATATAAGACACTAATTAATGTTGTTTGAACATATTATGTGCTCCAAGGAAATGTTTCACAGTCTGAGGGACACGGGCGTTTTTTAGATTCTCGTATTTTTAATTTCCAATTGCACAACCTGCACGTAAATAATATAGCGATGTGATCCTCGGATTTCCAATTTCTTTAAGAAGTATGTACCTTCTGTTAATATTGTGGACAGAATGTGACAGGCTGCGCCTGCACATGAAAAACAGGGCACGCGATAAACTATTTATGTTCTGTGCGTTTGCTCATTTGTACATATGTTATATATATTTGCTTTAAAAGATATTAAGAGTATAAAGGTTCTAGATTAGCGTCACAAGAAGTGAATATTTACGCCAATAATTGATTATAAAAAATATATTCATTTTGCTTTTAATAATGCTAAAGCACCAGAAACTAAACTTGTCCAGAAGGCCGCTAGAGGGAACAAACGCCCATGGTGGAAAGCTAGCATTAAAAAAGTAATTATAAGGAAGAGTTATGTTAATAATTTTGGTCTACTAATAAAAGATAATGTTTTGTTGTGATCCACACCAACAACTTTTGAATTAAATTAAAATCTGATGATGATATTATACTTTGGCATTCGTCGCATGCTTCAAATTATTGCACTGGCTGTATAATAGTGAGAGAGTTGGTGTCAAACAGTCACAGAATACTCACCTGGTACATGCCAGTCTTAGGTAGTGTAGCCAGATCTTTTGCAAACCGTTCAAACTTAGCCTAACTGTGGCTTATTAATGTACTCCCGAAGATCTCGTGTAGCAGACGCACGAGTGAGAACAATACATATACAACGGCATTGGGACTGACGGTATTGCTCAGTGTCGAAGGGTGCGAGTTGAGTTTGAGATAACAGCGGTCACTGCACATTGACTGATCATCGCGATTCATCATCTGTTAATCCTCACATCATCCATTTTCTTCCATTATGCCGAAGAATAGAACATCCACAGGAAAGCATCAATTACCACCCGTTGTTCAGAGGGCATCTACTGCAACCAGTTCAACATCATCCAACCTTGGCGCTATTCCCAAACATGGACGTAGTATTGATACTCAGTCTAAGCATTCTTCTCGTTCTCCATCTCATCACCGTTCATCTAGCTCCAACTCACCGCAAGCGAAGAAATCACACACCATCAGCAATTCCGATTCAGAATCAGTGCACTCTATGGACCTTTCAGATAGTTCACCATTGGACAATACAGGCTCAACTACAACAGTTACGAACTCCTTTCTACTCACCAATTACGACACCAGATTTCAGACTCCAAAGCTTCTACTTCAGCAACTTCAAAAGTATGTCTCTCGCGAATCAATCACCAGGATCAAACCCACTAGAAATGGACTCATACTGCAATCATCAAATCCCGATTTAGCAACCACCATCAGAAACAAGTTCAGCTATGAGATCTTTGGGAAACAAGCTTCACTAACCAGATTGAACCAACAACCTATATGTCAACCACCGCCTCCAAAACGCTCTCCAATGTTATCCGTAGTGATCAGAGGCGTAGATTTAGACGTTACAGATACAGAGGCAGAACAGGAACTTCAGACTGAGGGACATACAATACACAAATGCATCCGCATTAAAACCAAAGAAGGAATGCCGCGCTACATGGTCAGAGTTCTTACTCCTCATCAACCTACAATAAACAGCCTTCTAGCCAATGGTGCCTACCTATACCTGAAAAGACATAGAGTAGAGCCTTCACGAACATCAGCTCCATTGCCTTTGAGATGCGAGAAATGCCAGTCCTACAATGCTCACTATCCTCAACACTGTCCTAATGAGCCTAAATGCGGATATTGCACTGGATCACACAAAACTAAAGATTGCACAAACCTTCAATTTCCACCTAAATGCACAACCAGCGGCGAATCCCATCCCACATTCAGCTACAAATGTAAAGGCCGTCCCCAACTAGAACCAGATACTAAAGCCTATATTGCACCTCTCAGACTCCCTGAGCAATCCCAACAACCACCCATCACCTCCAACCAGGAACCCATAACAGTAGAACAAGTCCTCACTCTCATCACCCTTACTCTCCAAAATATTTCCCTTACTTTCATTCAACATGCAGCCAAAGAAACTTTCCAAGCCGATTTCAAAGCCACATACTCTGGACCCTATGTACACTTCCATACCAACATCGCTACCCAACCTGACTAAAGTCCTCGCCATTTCACTGATCCCATCATCTCGCATATCATTTCCATGAATGCACTGTAATCATCTATGTTAAACAAGGGCTCACCTGTCTGTCATTGCACCTAGAGACGCCCCTAGGTAAGAAGAATCATCAATCACCAGTCTATTTTGTATCAACGTGTTGTGGCGTCTAAGTGCACCTCACAATCATCTACCATCACATCATCACCTGAATATCCCAACCTACAATATGATTATAAGCTAAGCTTATAATACCCACGTCTTGAGATGAATAAATAAAGGATTAGAACAATATAATAACACCCCTTAGATCAGAAATCTTTCCTATTCCCATTTATCCTATTACTCCTCTTCCCGAAATAGAGGGCGTAATCCTCTGAAGGGTGCTAGTGGCTGCTTGATGCCCTAGCAAAAAAAAATCAAACAGTCAGAGGAAGCAGAGGATAGGAATAACTCTTACCCAGTTTTGGTACTCTACAGCTGTAAAGTTAGCGAACTATTCACTGGCTGCTGTTAGCGCTTGGGATATAATTCTTCGTCAGCTCTAGTGAGGTCGCGTTGGTTAGTAGTAGCGTCACTACTTATGTAAGTCGTGGATTGGGGCACACTAATCACTACAGAGAGCTTACCAACGAGTAACGCAGGAGGAAGGAAATTGCTCATGCAGGGAGGAATTGATATTATATTAAGGATGCGTATCTTCTGCACTATAATGGTTAAGTCAGTTGCAGGAAGAAAGGTCTGAACAGAATGCGGACAGTATCTAGTAGCGTCTCTATAAGGTCGTGAGTGAAGAAAACCATCACTGTAACCTGCGTAAAGACCATCTATTAAGGATTTTGAATACCAGAAGACGGTGTTACTTTTTCAGTTCGAGGTTTTGTGTCCTGCTGTACACAAGCCTCTCAAATGAAATATCATCAGTATCCAACGTCAGAGGGTTGATGGACGTGTGGTTAGCTTTGTGAATTGAGGAAAAGAAGACATTGTCAGTGAAGAACGATAACATAAAAGGTCGGATCAACTTGGCATTATCTGCATTAAAGAACTTTAGGCTAGTGCTGTCTACGAACATAGTGCGAGAACTGTATATGCATTTACTTCGTTATAAATCTAATATCAGTTGCAAGGAAGATAACTGATAAATACGTGTATAGATTAGTCCCTATATAAGAATTTCAATAATCTTTAGTGCAAGCTAATTAATCAATTAATCTTAGCACACAAGGAAAAGTTCAACTCTGTGAATTAAGTACGTCATACAGGGGAAAGTCAAGCTGAATTGAAGTGAGTGAAGGTTAAGGCGTACGCGTTCTGAGAATTCCTACAAAAGGAAAACCAACCATCGTTATAGTGGAATTAGTATATCTTTCAGGACATTTTCGATATAGTTTAAATGCTTGTTCGACGATATTAATATTGGACAATTCAAATCTATCATCTCAAGTATTACAGTGTTGTGGAAAAGAGTATTCTTCTCATCTTGTCTTGAAATAAAAACGATTGTCTGGATTTTAGTAGGATCCTTCCAGCAGAAGTGTTTTTATATAAATCTTATCCTAATAAATACTAGCAAATATCAATCTAGTTCACTCAATCTGCTTTGCTCTCGCAGTGCGCGCTCCTTCTACCGAGACACAGTAACCTTCAAGATTGTGAAACCACAGTCACAAACGATATTACCCGGTTACATATGAGGTTATGAGACTTAAATACAGTAAAGTTTCCATCCAAAAGTATACCTCATAATCTACACCGTCACATATAAAATTATAAGATTTAGAACTCTACTTCACAATCCACGGTTACAAGAATGTGTCTCTCTACTTCATGTTCGGTAATCATCGGTACTGAAAGAAAATTACAACTATATTATGGATAACATTCAATTTAATGTAGTCATTTGAGTATAAATATGGCGTGGTACGTAAATATGTACATATAAATAATTTTAAATCACAAATGTTTCAAGCAAGGACGGCATTATGACAATTAACAATGTATTAATTAAAAAAAATCAAAGATGGCGCAAACTAATATTCAAACTTATACAAGGACATTCTTATGAATATTAAAATCAGTACGTAATTTTTAAAACATGTGATTAACATTACCTTATTCTGTAAGGCGAAGTTTTGGAAATACATCCTATTTCTTATTATTTTTTTTCAATTTATATATTTCTAGCTGGCATTTCTTGCTGTATCTTAAGTTCATAAGTTTGTACACCTTACAGTATTTTGTTGTGAAATTATTGACGTTTTATGAAGAATTGATTAACCATTCTGGCAAGTATCATTTCTGTAATCCTTTACATGGACCCTAGAATAGATTTTAGTATAAGCAATACACGCGAACTG
This sequence comes from Lepisma saccharinum, assembly GCA_022664845.1. Lineage (NCBI taxonomy): Eukaryota > Metazoa > Arthropoda > Insecta > Zygentoma > Lepismatidae > Lepisma > Lepisma saccharinum. Next base: position 34,313 of record JAGDQP010013580.1, read on the forward strand.
TCGGTAAAGTATAATTCGATCATTGGTTATCCTTTTCGATATTTTAGTAGCATGTCAGCTCAAATTTGATCATCTATTCTAGACTTTCGGAACGCGGTTATGTATGTGTTTTGTTCAACAGAATTTGAGTAAAATAATTATGTAAATATAGCCGTCATAGCCGTTGTGAGGTATTTTTGCCCCCGAGGAATTTGTGTAAAATGTCACCCCGCTTTTATTCGAATTTTCTTTATTTTAATTTTATAATTTTGTATAGGGATTGAAAAAGAAATTTAAAAAATTTACAAATTATATGCCACTTATCGAATTTTTATAAATGTTGCGATAAAATATTATAAGTCTAATTGCCTGTGATTGACATGATAAAAACGAACGTTTCTTTCAACCAGGCAATTTTTTATTTCGGCGCTTACTACATTAGGATTTGTTCTTCTATATAGAATTTACGACGCCCGCGATTGAAGCGTCCTCCTGCTTTGGCGCCCAAGGCATGTGCCTCGCTCTTATTAAGGTATTAATGGTAAGTTTTCTCTCTCGCTACAGTTCAATCATATCTTTAACATAGTTGCGAGCTCTGTCCTAAAGTTTTGTCTAATATATGTACATCGAAAAACTACGTTTTAAAGATTCTTCGAGACGCACACAAAACAGGTATGTGAGAGAAGTCAATATTTTTCGTTAATGTGCTTTCAGGGCATTCAACATTTTAATTGCCACTAACTGCTACTTTCTACGTAAAACCTCCCTAAACGTGTGAAAAAGAGTGAAAAAGATAAATACTGGCAATGATGCGTGCAGAATCTGCATCTTTGTAAAATAAAGATAGCGGAGAAATGAAGTACTCGTTGACAGTAGTAACAACGGTGTAGTGAAATAGGGTAGAGTGGGAGCTGTTGTTCAAAAGTGATGTATTAGATTCATCAAAAGAATGCGGTGGAAGTGGGCCCCACGCTCTGACTTCTAAGGTGCAGAAGATCATATGACTTCTTCCATGAGTTTTTACTTCCAAAGAGGGATATATATCTTTCAAAAGTGATAATTTGCACTCCTGATTAGCCCGAAGCTATTGAGAACAAATTAAAAAAAAAAATTCTACGATCTTCTAATGCGTGACGTATCTGACATTTTATAACAAAAAGCATAAATTATTTTCCTACACGTACGCCCACATTGTACCTGAAATATTACTACAACAGGTTCAAGTCACATGTCCATTTAGAAGCGGGTTCTTCTGAAGAAAAACAAAGAGCGATATTCAGACATTGGTATTGTTGAGTTCGTTTTATCACTTTCGAACACATTACTAAGATTTTGCGATTCCAAACCTTTTTTTCAAATTCATTTGAATTTCTTGAGAAAGTAAATGACAGGAACATAAGTTGTATATAATGTTATTTTTTCAATATTATTTTGCAAAACACACAATTGGTACACTTCTACCTTCTCGTACTATTTTAGATAGCTATAAATTTTACCTAGCGTTTAAAAATCAGAAGTGTATAACAAGTGTTTGTGGAAATTTCTCAATATATGGTACTTGAACAGAGACCCGTTTGGAAATAGACGCCTGGAAAAATAATTGCTAGTCTCTGCAGTTTTCACTTATCTATATATTATTTATTTATTATTATTAAGTTTCAGATACAGTTGGAGTTGCCATTTTAGACAGAAACAAAATAACATTGCAATAAACTAAGTAGCATTACTACAAACTACATAACATTACCACAAACTAAATAACATGAAATTAAATTTTAAACAACGCACAACACAGCAATTGATATCAATAACATGACGATAATAACACACAAGAGGAATAACTCAGATATTGGTATTTAGCGTTCGATGGAAAGTGTTTTCAGATCCGAAAATATCAATATTTGAATCAATATTATTGTACGTAATTACTAGTCTGTGGAAAAAGGAGCCCTGCAGTATACTTACCATAGGCGTGGTACAATGAAGGAGATTATTATTTCTGGTTAATTGCAAGGGAACACGGAAGTAAAATTCAGATATCAACTCTCCAGTTCTAAGATTCCCGTTAAGTGTCTTGTATAAGTACATCAAATCTGCCAGCTTGCAACGAGAAGAGGGAACGTGGAGACCAAGAACGGATAATAACTCTGGTTTGCTTAAGCTACGTACTGATGGTATTCTTCTTTTGACTATATCAAGAAAAAAGTTCAGAACATCATCAATCTGAGATAGATTAGAAATACTAGCCATGTTCCAAACTGGGGAGCAATATTCAATTTTAGGGGAGATGAAGGCTTTGTAGAACATACTCAATGAATGAAGGTCCTTAATTTCTGTAAATCTATAGAGAAGACCAAGTAAGCGCATAAAACTGTTAGTTATAGAAGTAACGTGATTAGCAAACAGAGGGTTTTCGTCAAATACCACTCCAAGGTCCTTTTGAGAAGAAACTTTAGCAATAGGATTATCTTCAATGATATAGGCAGATGGGATTTCATTCCTTATTAAAGAAATAGTAAGAAAAGAAGATTTTGAGGGATTTATTTTCAAGTTCCACGCATCACACCAGTTCAAGAGTTCAGAGATGGAATTTTGGAGATCAGCAACATCCTGTAATGAATTGATTTCTCGTAATAATTTTCAGTCGTGAGCAAAAATAAGAATTCTGGTTTTATATGAAGAGAGATAAGATGGGAGATCGTCCATATATAGAAGGAAAAGGAGGAGGCCTAAAACACTACCTTGAGGTGCACCAGAGAGAACGGGAACGAAATTAGATGATCCAGAAAGAACAACACGTTGTTCGTGGCCAGTGAGATAGTCTCGCAATAATGAAAGAAGTTACCATGGATATTGAATCGGTGAGTTAATTTATAAAGAAGAAGATTACAATCAATTCTATCGAAAACCTTACTAAGATCTAGATAGATGACACCCTTAAGGTTAAGTCATTATTGAATGTCGATATGAAACATCTATATTTGTGGTGGATCAAGGAGCGACCAATATATCGAATATATAGATATCAGACACAATATCTATATCGTTCATGTAAAAATGAGCTTTATAATCTATCAGATCTAATGTGGTGGAGGATTCAATATCTTTATATCACAGGATTTCTGGGAATTGAATTATCTATCATCTCAAAAAAGAATAGCTGGAAATCAAATATCTTCTTATTGAAAAGCCATTGGAAATCAAAGTTCGATAATACTGGAACATCCTTCAATGTAAGAATTTTAAATTTTCTCATTATTGATATTTAGATATTACAAATTCCGTAATCCTAGATATTACCATTTTATATTAGTTACCATTAATGGACTATAGAGCACCTATGGAGTGACGACTGCAATATGGTTCACTTAAACTATGTAGTAATGCAGGTTCAACCTGAAGTAATTTGTGTCCAATGTGGTAGCTTTTTGGTATTAGTGGTACAGGTAGAAGTTGGTTGAAAGCCTCACAACCTCGTCAAGGTCTCTACCATCTGTGAGGGCCTCTAGTGTTTTTAAAGTTGGTAGAGGGACGCAAGATCGTTTGCACCGTACGATCTTACGCCGGAGAACCAACTATCACGGCATTTGCTGGACTGTGTTACAAGGAAGGTGTTCGCGAATGTGTGTGTAAATAGAACTCCACACTTCAAAACATGGAGTGGGCCGTTCTCCTTCTACACACGGCTGCATCAAGGGCGCTATATGATTCAGCTATGGCATGTTTCGTGTCGTCTACTTCACTATTAGCTCATCAGACGTCATTGCAGCGGTTATCGCCCATACGACATTAATTATGGGATAACCTGATACTTGAAAGTGAAGCAGATAGCATACCAATAAGCCCCTAACCAAGATCCAATTAACATTTCCTCAGTATTCAGACGGTATTAATTTCGCTGTGTTTTGGGGGTTTTCGTTTCACCGTGCACCGATTGGCGACAAGAGAATATCCGCTCGTTAATAGAATAGAATCGTCTTTATTATAGTGGGCGTGAATCGGGACAGTGAGGTGTGTTTTATGTCTTAAATTTGTTTGCTTCTTTGAGTTTATGTATGGTCAAATTTTGTCGTATATACATGTTGGTGCTTTTTGTATGAGGATTTTTTGACAAGCCAAGATATTTTCTTCTATTTTCTACATTTAACCACCTAAGTCCCTTGAGATAAGGGGATATGTGTTCTTTTCTCTTCACATTGAAAATAAATCTGACGCTACTGTTTTGAATTTTCTACAGCTTATAATTTAAAACATTACTTAAATTATTGTAGACCAAGCAACCATAGTCTATATTAGGCATAATAAGCGTTTTGACCAAATGAGCCTTCGTTTCTGAGTTTAAAATATGTTTGAGAGGATGTAGGCATTTCAATTTGGAAATTGAATTTTTTACTGTATGTTTAACATGCGCATTCCAATTTAAGTTTGAATGAAAGATTACACCTAGATTTTTTGTAGTACTGGTTTGCTGAATTTTTATATTATTGATCGTGGGGAAGTCTAGGTTCAGTTCTTCAATTTTCTTTACGTTGGCTGGGTACCAATTAACAGCATAAATGATTTGGAGGTATTTAAAGTTAACCCATTGTTTTCTGACCAAGGAGCTATGGAATCCAAATCTCTCTGCAGCACTTGTAATTGTGATTTGCGCTCTTTAATCGTACTTTGTATATATATTTGGGTATCATCAACGTACTGATAATATTGGCATTGGGCTAATGCCTCATTGCAATCTTTATAATATATTGTGTACAACATTGGGCCTAAAATACTACCTTGTGGAACTCCTTGACTAAGTTGAAGCCACTGCGATATTATTTGAGAATCGTTAGCATCAACTTTCACACATTGTTGTCTATTCTGCAAATATGACTGGAATCAGTTAAAGGCATTTCCACCTGTACCGTCGTAATTATTTTTTTCTAAAAGAAGGGTATGATTGATGGAATCAAATGCTTTACTATAATCAAAAAGCACCAAAATTGTTACTTTTCCCTGATCTATTGCCTTGGTTAGGTCATCTACAACGTTTACAAGTGCCGTTTCCTAAAACCTGACTGGTGAGGAGAAACATGGCCCGAGAGAGTAAAATAATGCACAAGTTGGTCTTTGACTATTCGCTCAATTACTTTGGACATGATCGGGAGAACACTTATAGGTCTGAGGTTTTGTACGCTTATAGAGTTAGAAGTTTTCGGGACGGGGGTAACCACAGTCTTTTTCCAGTCGGTTAGGAAAGTATCTTGTGAAAGCGAGCAATTAATTATATGAGTAAGACTAGTCAGACAGTACGGTATACAGAGTTTCAACATCTTTAAATCAATTCTCGTTAAATCAGTAGAGCACCTCGATGGTGGTTGGTGACGCAATAACTATGCCATCTCTGGACTCTTACTTGCGCGCTTGGCTCTAACCGTATGGTTGAAAAGCATGACTCTCTTCAATCTCAATATTAATTATCATGCATAGGTCATAGCGAGTGAACGAGAAGTTCTCCGTGTTGGCTAGTGATTCCCAGGCGAGCCCTTCAGTTTCCCGCGAGGCTCGGAATAACAGAGAATTAGGACATTACAGCCAATAGTAGCAGTCTGAGCTCACGATTGTGTTCGTGAAAGGGCCTCAGTTAAGTTCACTTGACCCGGGCCCAGACTTGCCTTACGCGGATACTGAATATAGCTTTGAAAGAGGTAACACTGAAAAATCTTTATACATCACTTCTACTCTATTATCTAAGCCTTTCTTCAAGCATATTCGTATGGTGTTATTTTGTCGAACTATCAATAGCTTCAAGTGAAAGGGATAAGGAGAACTCCAACTCCAAGTTGAATAAATTTGTATGATAGTTTTCGTAAAATTTTAGTAGTGTATTGTGGTATGTGTGAATACAATTTTAAATTCTTATCAGTAATTATACCTAAATAGTTTTACATTTTCTTCGTTAACAAGAAAATTGCATTTACGATAATTGTATTTTTTTTACATTTATGTAGTTCTAGTGTTACGTTTCGAGTAGGTCCAATCGAAAATCTCAAAAAAGTTACGTATCTGGGGTTCTCACAGTTTAGTACCAAGAGATGATCATTAAGCCATACATTTAGTAATGAAGTTCAACTTTTATGAATGTTTCCGTTCATGCACTTCCACTAACATTAATTGAGATATCTTCCGCAAATGATTGAATGTGCACATTTAACTCGCATAGAACTGGTACTAGGACAGTTCCTTGAGGAACTCCATATTTTACATTAGTAAAACTACTCATAGAGTCACTTACTGTGTTCATGCTTTTTTAAACTAATAAGACTTATGAGAAGAAAGCAAAATCATTCAAACGAAATTGATTGAAAATTACCGTTGAAAAGTAGAGCGTTAGTTTTGATAACTACAATTATATTGACTCTGCAGACATTTTGAAAAATACAAGAAAACCGAAGTAACTTCAAAATTGAGTGGCATTCATACAAAATCTCGTACTAATGATAAGAAAACTAAATGGTAGGATTGACTATGGTTTGTACAATATTTGATACAGAAGAATCGATGCGTTGTGCGACTGTGTTTGTATTCATTATTATTGTGTATTTGCGATCTCATTTTTATTTTACGTAAAACGTTCTTTTGAAAGGTGTGAATGTATATAAATTATAAACGTAATAAATACTTGTTCCAAATTACTTAATAAAATTATTTGGATGTTTATTTGTTGATATGATGACTTGATATGCTCATGAAAGTGCTAATATATTGACTTTTTTCTATCGATTTCCTTTTTGCATGATAAACGCTGCTCATGAATACGTTTATCATTGTTTGCTACAACTACGAAATGCTATTTCTTGCTAATGTACTGAACTTTTAAGTATTGAAAAAAGAGAGCCTAAAAAGTAATCATTGGCTCGTTCCCTATTTGCCTAAGAGATGGCAGCACCAGCAGCTACACAATATTTGAAACAATCTGAAATAATATGCACGTTTATAAAAACGAACTTTCATTCAGTCAATTTAGTTAAATAAAAGTATAATGCAAGTGCTTACAGTAAGTATATCGTCTTAGTGCGCAAAGGAGACATTTGTTGTTTAAACAAGCACATATAAAAACGTTCTCAGATTTTTCTCACTTCCTGGGAAACTTTATATCTGTGACTATAAGTACCACGTAGATGAAAGAGAATAACAATCATTTGCGTTTTTCATTCCACAACATTTTTGAGTGGGCATGAGGAAAAAGTGTGTGAGAGCATTGCGTATTTATGAGCCATTGTTTCTCAGCTTTTTTACTTCTTCTATACCCTAAAAAGTAAGAACAAACAAAGTAGAAGTATTTTCAGGAAAAGTAAATAAACAACCTTTCTAGTGCTGTACATCTAGGTTTTCGTTAGTCACGCAGCAATAACTTGGATCTAACGCTTGTCTTTGATTGGACCCTAGTCAATGCTTCGTGACATTTTTATTGCTGATTGGTGTGAATCAGCCTTCTTCTCCGTTTACTGGGAGAACTGCTCTCCCACGCGGGACCCGATCAGTTCGGCGCCTCCGTTTCGGCGCAGTAACGTTTCGGCGCCGTATGTTTCGGCGCCAGAGCTTTACCTAAGAATCACACCAGGAAACTATTGTATTAAAGAGGTATTAAAAACTTGGTCCATAAGATGCGACAGACGTAGTGTTTTAAAAAAAAAAACGAGAAAAATTGGTCGCCGAAAAAAAAACAGAAAAAAACTTTTTATTCAATTTTTCGTGCTACTTACGAAAAGAATGTTTTTTTTTTACCTTTTCGGGGTCCCTGACAACATTTTATGATCAATGAAATAGTTAAAAGGTTAGTTGATGTTCAAAACATACATATAGAAAAAATACACAATGGTACCGCGTGTGACAAAGTTTTGAAGCAAAATGTATGTTCTCTGGGTCTGAGACAAAGATGCCTAAGGGCCAGAAGGGAACAGAACGTTTCTCTCATGTACAAGGGTGCTAATTACATATATTGCATTCCTAATGTAAATTGCAAGTGTTTTGTACATTTTTTAACATAAGATCATCCGATTGAATGCATTAGGTGTGTTAAGTAGTGGATATTGGAGATGAAAAGGCAAAAAAAAAAAAAATCGTCAATAAAACCACGTTTTTTTTTACTTCGTGGAAAAAAACATTTTTCCTCTTTTTTTTTTCAAAACTTCCGTTTTTTTCCCGGCCTTTAGAACACTATACAGAACAGATCCAGGGGGCTGCTTTCATACAAGAGATGCAATGAGACGTTTATACTTCAGTAAGAAATTGAAAAATATAATATTTTTAATTAAATGATTTTAATTATGAAGTGTTTTTTTCGGCGGAAAATGAATTTATTTATTTATTTACAACATAAACAGGCTGAGCTAAAGCAGGGTCGTAATTAGTGAGGAGCAGAGAAACAGGATTCAAGAGCGCTACTCGTAATTTCGTAATGGCGCAATTTCGCAATTTATTGTTTTATATTCAAAGAAAATAAGTTTCATATTTAATTACAATGCATTCTGCATACCTCTGGAACAATTTATATATACATATAAAACAAATAGGAACGTCATCTTAAACTGCAAGGTTCGAGGTCGAGGTTCAAGTCCGACGGCGAAGTCGAGGTTGAAGTCTAATCTCAGGTCGAGGTTAAACTACCATTTTAACTAATTTCTCTATTTATATTACGGATGGAACCTCCAAATCTTTAGCATCCTTGTACACGAGAGAAACATCCTGTCCTCTGTTGGCCCTTAGGCATATTTGGCTCAGACAGGATACTTTAATAATGCTCCAAAACTTTGGCAAATTCAGTCCCAATACTCTTTTTTCTCTAAATTTATATTTCGAACATGAACGAACTATCATTGTAACTAATTTGTCTATTTATATTACGAATGCAACCTCCATCTCATTAGCACCTTTGTACACGAGATAAACTTCTTGTCCTCTTGTAGCCCTTAGGCATCTTTAGCTCAAACCATGAAAACTTAAATAATGCTTCAAAACTTTGTCAGAAGCAGCCCCAAAAAGTGACTTTATTGACGATTTTCTATCCATCTCGAATATTCACTACTTAACACACCTTATGTATTTCTTATTTAGGTTTAGCAAAAGTAGATATTCTTACGGTAAAAATGTACACGAGAGAAACATCCTGTCCTCTTATGGCCCTTAGGCATCTTTAGCTCAAAGCATGAAAACTTAAATAATGCTTCATAACTCTGTCAGAAGCAGTCCCAAAAATGACTTTATTGACGATTATTTTTCATCTCGAATATTCACTACTTACCCCATCTTATGCATTTCTTGTTTAGGTTTAGCAAAAGTAAAAGTTCTTACGTTAAAAATGTAGAAAAAACTTTATATTTAAATTAGAAAAGCAATATATCTTATTGGCGCCCTTGTACATAACAGACAAGTTCCAGCCACTTAAGTCATTTAGGCATCTTTGGCTCAGACCGTGCAACATAAATAATGCTTCAAAACTGTTAGAAGCAGAGTACAAGAAATAATGTTTTAAGTACTTCATTGATCATCAATTGTCGTCAGAGGACAGTAAAAGTATAAAGTACATTACTATGTCATAAGGTATGTTAATAATTTCCGTTTTCCTCACTTTGGCGCCGAACTGAACCGGCGCCGAAACGGTAGCGCCAAAACGTAGCCTGCGCCAAAATGGTGGCGCCGAAACGGAGGCGCCGAAACGTAGCGGACCCTCCCACGCCATGTTAGTTCAGTTCCAACTTTTAAAACGAGACGAATAGATGCATGGGCTTTCCGTCATCTGTACTTCCTAAGCCCTGTCTGCGATTGGTAATTATAAACACCAAATTTAGCATAATTTTGATTTAGACTGTTTTCGTCCATACCGGAAAATATATTAAATCGTATGAAGAAGAATAAAACCGATACTAGTGCTATCAGGACTTTTTCAACATCACTATTTCGGAATTTTCAACTCATTAAAATTTTATATTATTTTTGTTTTGAGGTTATTTATCAATATGTACAGTATGTTCTAAATTTCAGTATGGGGCCGCTATTGACCGAATTCTTACATTTCAAGTATCGGTTCGTTAGATTTTAATAATCATATGCCAATTTCTCGTCTCCAGTTTTCCAAATCCATTCGAAATTCCCGGTTAGCCATGTTTGACAGCTACCGCATATTTTCCTTACTTGATCAAATTAGCAACATGTCTGTTCGACTATTTTTGCGTACCGTTTTGATGCTAATAGTAAATTTTAATTTATTCAACATGGTTCGATACTTTTGGTTTCAACTCCAGCCACTATTCTCCGATGAAAAAGTCATATTTTATAAAATATTTTGTATTTTCAAGATTTATTCAGAACGTCTTTTGTATAAGGTAGTAATCATCTGTATTGACGTCACACAATTAATAGCGTTAAAGTGATTCTTTCTTTACCATATATTTTGGACTAGAACTTCTTTCGTATAAGTAATACTGTGCTAAAACTTTTTGAAATTATACAACAATATTTCGGGAGTAAAACAATCAACGAAATTTATTAATTATTATAGAAATTATGGACATTTATGTGTGACTACGTAACTTTCAGTTCTGCTTAATTCAATGTATACCAGCGATTCGAATTTGCTTGTTTTTACAATTTAACAGTAATTCTGTTCAGATTCTTATGAACTATCATATCAGAAAACGTGCGATGTGTAAATTCAAAGCAATAAATTAAAATTCTGAAATTTTTATATTTCTTCGAAAATATCTTGAGTTTATGTTCAGTGAACGTAGTGTAGAAACCTCTCAGTTAACCAGGTACGATCTACGGCATTAGTTGATAATCCTCTTACAGTGTTTAGAAATATTTATAATGTGCAGTGAGTTATTTAATGTTTGACTTAATATTCATTGGAATTTAGCTACAAATCGTTACGTGAAGTTGACAGCAATTGATACTCATTATTTCTGTTTCGGTAAACCTATTGTGTTGAGTGATGTGATTTTAATTAGATTAGATCGGTTCATAAATCCGTAGACCAGTGCTAGGATTCTTTCGCCAGCCGAGAAGTGATGACTTGGGAAAGGAACTATATATTGAATTTCTGGTTATTTATGCGTTGACATATGAAGTGACTCCAGCATGTGATTTGTGTGAATAAATATTATTTGCATTTTGCGTTATGACAGTACGTTTGGATTGAGTTGCGACCGTCATTCGTTTGTGTTCGTTCGTCTTTATTTCAGGAATTGCGATTCCAGACTACAGGTGTGGGCCCTACTAAGGTAAAGGTAAGACATGGTCTTTTGCCACCCTGTAGACTTCGAAGTGAGTAAAGACGTAGTATGAGTCATATCTGAATCGTTATGCTTATCATCGTTTGAGATTATTTCCCAAGTAAAGATTTGCGTTTTCTTTCTTAATCTGTCGCTAATCTGAACCAGCTGGTACTTTGGAGTATGAACTAACGATCTAATTAAAATATTGGAGGTCGCCTTACCGGTATTTCCTCCCTCGATCTTTTTTTTTTTTTACAGCGATCACAAGGATCTGGAATCCTCTTTCCCAGATATTCTTAAATCTGGAAGGCATTTCTGCGCCGCTCGTCTGGGGTGTAAAAAATCCTTTGGAGCTAAAGGTTAGGTTAGATGCGTTGCGTGGATACTCTAGGCTCCTGGCGACCCTATTTGTCTGTGTGATCCACTTTTGGGATCATTAGGTTAGGGGCGTTACAGTTTTTTGCGACTCCAGCCAGGATTGCCAAAAAACCTGTGCGTTACAGCACTATCCTTTCCCATCACATTAGCATCTGAGTCCTAATCTCTAAACGTTCCTTTCCCGAAGAGTCATTACAGTGGCTCCATAAGAAAAAGTACTATGAAATACTTTGTCTCAAATCAATAAGTTAATGCAAAAAGACATAGACAATTTCATTCATTGGTGCAATATTTGGAGATTAAAGCTCAACCCAACAAAAACACAAACCATAGTGTCTTCGTACGTCGCAAAAAACGCTCGAAAGTTCAAAGCAACTCGAATCTTCTGAATATACAAGTCGACAATTCAGCGCTGCACCCATCGAATAGCGTTAAGTTCCTTGGATTAATCTTTGACAAACACCTTACTTGGAAGCCCCATCTGCAGTACATGACCACTAAAGCATACAACCTTCTCAACCTGCTCCGGAGACTGACTGGTGCAACGTGGGGGCTGCGAGAAAATACAGTCATCAATACATACAAAGTCTTTCTTAGGCCCAAACCGACCTATGGACATACTGCCTGGATAGCTGCCGATTCATTTTACTATGAAAAACTCAGAGTACTCGAACGTCACGCTTTGCGCATTGCTTATCGGATCAAGCTTCCCAGTCCCACACAAGACTTATACGAGCGAATGACTTTTCCAAATATACTACAACACTTAGAATCGCTCAGAGTCAAGTTCTTCACAAACCGGCTTCAGACTTATCATCCTCTGCTCAACGATACAATGGATACAGCTGTTGATTACGCAAGGTACACTCACATAGTACACCCACCCCTTTCCTTACTGTTTACAATATATCATTATACGATCCCACCAGACCATTCTGACACCAAACTTACCGACTTTTTTTTCTCATAGACACTCCACCGCCATTGATCATTCCATCCATTAGAGCACAGTAGACCTATGTTACTAACAGGACTCCAAATGTCTCCCATCGATGCCCCGAGCAGCCGGGGCGAGAAGATAACTGCATGTGTCTACTAACGTCCCTAATGTGTTTGTGGCGTCAATCGCATTTCGTTTCATCTTCACAATCACTCTCCCTTTACCTCTAAGAATGTTTGTAATTGCAAATGTTACAATGTCCTATAACTAATTAAATTTAAGTTGATAAAGAAATAAAATTTTGAAAATAAAGAATATCTCCAATAGAGGGCGTAACCCTCGGGTGAGTACTAGCTTCGGCTAGTTATAAAAAAATCTGTGAGTATAACTGCAACGTGGATGAAAGAAACTAAGTCATTCGCGTTCTAAATTTCGTTCCACTTCATTTTTGAATGTCCAAGAGGAAAAAGAGTTTGAGAACATGGAGTATTTCCGAGCCGTTGCTTTTTATAGATTTTCAACTTGTTTATAATTTTAAGACGTAGAAGAATTTGAAGTACT